>JANIVZ010000006.1:0-272154 GCA_030578175.1 Dujonia santamariae
CTAACACCCTAACACCCTAACACCCTAACACCCTAACACCCTAACACCCTAACACCCTAACACCCTAACACCCTAACACTCGTTTTTTTTTACGCATGCTCGATGACTTTGAAATTATTATCTAACCTTGTTAATATCCTTTTCACTAAATTGTCAAAATTAAAAGGGCAAACTTTTTGAAAAATCACTTGAATTTTATGTCACTACCCTGTATTTCACAGTTAATTCAAACCAAAATTAAACAGAAGATATTTGAGAGTGCGTACTAACCAATGTTAGACGTCTTACAAATAAAAAGTTTCATCGCTTAGCTTGCATTGCTGAAAAATGATTGAATTTGTAGTGTTTTAATTCACATAATTTCAACTGCATACAAAGTCATAGCATATAGTACATTTACATAGGATCTACACAACACATGAATTTTGGGTTTCAATTTGAAAAGATATGAGGTACATACGTAAATTCTTACAATTTAAAATAAAAGGGTTTATATATTCACTAAATGTTTCCAAATTTTTCTAAGAATTTTAAGGGCATTTTTTACTAAACAATGATTTAATTTTCTTGAGGATAACATCATCATCGTTCTTGTTGAGAATAACAACATTATTGCTATTCTGAACGTCACTTACATTTGTCAATTCTAATTCCAATGATTGTTGATTTGGAAGTGTATGGTCTCTTAAGAAAAATGTTACCGCAAGCATTGGCACTACTAAGCATAACCCAATAATACACAATATCCTTTGAATTTCAGCGTATGCCCTAGCTAGATGTACTCTTTCTAGTGAGCCCCAGGGATAATCAATAATAAACTCAAGTGGAGAAAAATAAGCTGCTTGAGCCAACTCTTCGTCCAAACCCACAGTTAAATATCCAGATCTAATTTTCCTATAAAGTAAATTTGTCCAAACTGCTCCTGAAATTGACGAGCCTAGTGCACTTCCAATATAAAAAGTTGAAAGTGAAATGGAAAGCACAACAGCCATATATTCATGAGAAGTACAAGTCACGATCGAAACCAGAATAGCCAAAAATCCTAACCCTAGTCCCAAAAGCACGTTGGCAGCAATAATTCCATTTACACTAGATTGGAATGTTATTCCATCATTGGACCCTCTAAATCTAACCAATAATCCCATGGCAATAAACCACAACACAACACCAAAAATTATAAACCCCTTAGTTCTTCTAACCTTAACAATAACTAAGCCAATTATTGGATTCACAATAATAGAAACAAAAGTAGTTATATTTGTAATTATTGTGGCTGATTTAATTGATTGGTTCATCCCAACAACCAAAACAGTAAAAATGAAATCATTAGGCATATACCAAACAAAATTTATAAAAATTGCAATAATCAAAACAGACCAAACCCCTCTATCTCTTAATAATTTATATGGAAGAATTGGGTGTACACAATATTTTGCTTCCCAGAAAATGAAAACAGGACAGAAACAAATTCCTATGGCTAATGGGGCAATTGTTGATGCTTTTTTCCAGTTGTCGCTGATACCTCCAGCAATAGTTAATGGTACCAAAATAAAACCAAACACCAATAAGATTAAAAGAATACCAATGACATCTAACTCGTTGAATAAATCCATAAAATATTTTCCCCATGTTATTTTTAATTCTTGCTTTTCTAGTACAAGTTCCTTCCAAGCTTCTGTCCTTCTTGCTAAAATTGACATATGAATTAAACAAGCAATTAAAGGAATGCAAGATAGAGGGAACATGAAAGCCCAAATCCCAATGCAATAATTCCAAGAATGATTTTTAAGTAGCTCTGATGAAATGTATCCTGATATCCAACTGATAATAATTAATGGTAACGAAGTAACAGTTGATGCTGCCAATCTCCAGTTTAAGTTAGAGAAATCAGCGATCATAATTTGAAATACAGACAGGACTCCTGAAAACCCAATTTGATATAAAACTGTACCAGCTGTATATTTTTTAATATCAAACGCTTGTGATTCAATGACCGTACCAACGGAATAAAAGATTATGGAAAAAATAAATATCTCCAATCTACCATATTTATCAGATAATCTAGCGTATATAGGTTGAGAAGCTGCAGCAGCAACCGCATTAATCACATTTACGGTAGATAGAAGCGAATGCTGTGCAAATGAAGAAGTTGCATAACTTTGAAATGTAAATCTAATGCTACTATCCAAACTGTAAATAAACCCAGCAATGAAAATTGAAAAATACAATATATATCTCGAGGTACGGCTACTATATTGCGCAAATAAGAGTTCTGCCTTTCTAATTCCTATAGAATTTGAGGATGGCAAAACTTGAAAATCGGTATTGTAGTTTCTTTTCACTCCAAGGTCTATTTCTTCAACTTCAGCATTAGGTTGGGTAGATTTCTTAGAAGCATTCGTCATATCCTTTTTGGAAGAAGGCCAAATAGAGAAAAGAAATATACAAAAGTGAAAATTATTGGCTCATATTTATAGAAAAATATTTTATTGCCTCTAAGTGTTAATTCATTGCAGTATGTGAGTTAATTATTAATTATTGCTCATTAATCAATCTTTCTTTTTCCAATCGGCTGATTGTATATATTTATGTTCCGAATTCATGTCTCGGAGATTATTACAAAGTTAGAGGACAAGCAACTGGAAAATACTTTCTCTCCCTATTACTTTAATGTAAGGAAACTCTACTACGATTGAATATTTTGGATGTAAGTCCGATCGGATTATGTTTTACAGGAGAATCATAATCCGAGGAGGTGGAGAAACGAATGCAAAGAGCAATTTAAAATATTTATAGTTAGTTATATGTATCAAAAAAATGGCTTTTTAAATTCAAATCCGAGCTTTGATATGTACAGTAACAAAAAGCTACATAAGAAGAACTACATAAGAAGAGTTACTTTTGGATTGAATTGTATTTTTTTTGCACTATTGAATTCCATTAAAAAAAGGTTTATTTAGGAAATATTAATTTGCTCAAAAATATTATTAAATATTTATTGCGTGCCTCGTAACCGAAGATAGTAAAAGAAATGAAAGATTTATATTATTAATAGAGTATTAGAGTTTGTATATCATTTCATTTTACATACTCTTGATACCACAGCAATAGTTGTTCTGCACCCTTCCATATAATAATAGGAAATCTAACCGATATAGAGGAAACTATAGAAAGTGGTTTAGAATTAAAGTGTATTTTCTTGAACATACCATAGGGCTAGGCTGATCTTTCTAAAAATTATTATTGGCTGATCTACTTGGATAAATCCAATAGCTTAACAGTGAATTATTGAATTTTAAGCTTTAGTAATCTAACGTTTTTGTTTGATACATGGCATACAAGTACAACCCCTTTGTAGTACTAGCAAAGGCAATATACTTGATTTAAGGTAATTCAGTAAACACTCTTTCGATATACAGATCGGCATGATTGTGGACTGATTTCACTTATAAAATTATAAAATAAAATATATTAAGAAATACATTAAAGCATTAAATAACCGTCTAAAATGAAAATCAGAGGTGAATCATTGTAAAGTTAGGTATTGTCTTTATGAGAAAACCGGATAATATTCAATGTTCAAAATATACCTCAAATTACAACAGGTGCCTCCGTCTAAATAACTATGGGGGAATGGAGCCTTCGTTGTTATCTGTATTTTTTCACTCTAAAAAGATTTCTGTCTCCTAGCACCATTATTCTGATTTCTATAACTTTATTTTCACCATAGTTCTCACTCTTCGCGGAGATTTGAATAATCAACATCAATCGGTATTTCTGCAATAATTCCGAAAGAGACTTCTAAAATAAATTTGGAGATGTAGAAAATACGAAATACCACACAACGTTTGTTTATGAATCTTTGGAGTATGCTACATGGATTGTTTATAATTTATTCACGTCTTATTCGTTATACAGCTATAGAAATCAATCTGCTTATTAGACTTGAAATAATCGAACCATAACATTTTGATTTTGTTGCCTTTAGAATCAAATATTCAGTACATATTCATATCTCCCTCTCTTGTAGTCTCATCTCGATTAACTTTATAAACTTTTGATTTTACCTCTTGAATTAACTGTAACCTAACGCTAAAGATAAAAGCAAAAACAAGATAATCATGTGTGGTAAATCTGGAACAACTTTTTGGATTGAAGAATTGGCGGACTTTGAAACAAAAGGTTCGTACATTGTTGAGTTCACACATACTGCATCAAATGCTGATGAGATTATATAAATATTATCGACTGGTTCACCATCTATTTCACACCAACCAAGTGTTTTTGCTGGATCTGGCTTCTTTGAGAATGATTTTATTTGCTTTGAAGTAGCTGGCACACAAGCCTTCCATACTGTCCCACTCGTACAATTTGTTTGGAAGCTGCCATAAGCTGTAAAAAGGGGAGAAGAGGTTTCAAAGGGGCAAATAATATTAGATTGAGACATATTATAATATATGATTTATAAGTATATATAGGTATATAACTCGTGAACGATTTTGAGGGGAGTTTATCTTCTTTTATATTTTTCATGCGTGGCTATAATCTTTCTCATGAATGCTTTTTTCTCGTATTTCTATCTGCAAGAATTGTTTAGACACGGACTCTTGCACTAAAAAATAACCAGCACAAATTCATTGGATATAGAGAAATGAAATCAAATTTCGAATCAAAGGAAAGGCTATCAAAGAATGCTTTTTCAAGTAGGTTGGTAATCTTGTAGAATTGGCCAATATATCGATCAACCAAACTATATGAAGACGTTAAAGATTTCTGAAAAGAATAAATTAAAATAAGATATGACACAATCTAAGCCTGGATATCCGCACTTCCTCTTTTGTCATGACTTCATTGTAATCGTGCTTCTACCTCAAGAATTATCATGCCATTTAGTCACTTCGGTGAAAGGGTAGCATACTAAGAAAATAAGATTGTCAATTCAACGAAGAATCAATTCGATTTTAAGCAGCGTTGGAAACGATATCAAACTTTATTCTCTGTATACTAACGAGTAACGGTCTAATCTAAGCCACAGCTGAAAAATTGTTAATCTAAAACTTGATGTGTAAATCTTCTTGACTAAAGGAATTGAAAAAAATAACGAACTGTATCTAAGAAAAATTATAGCCGCTTTCTTGTAATCTTTTAGAGACTCAATTGCAGCCAGTGGATGGTTTGATTGTGTCCTTTCTTTTAGAGAATATTTGACAAATAAGATTATCCGCATTGTTATCTGCTATTGCTTTGAATTTTATCCTTTAAAAATAAATGACCACAAAATGAGGAATCATACTTAAATGAGTAGAGAATAAAGTTTAGATTATATAGCTACTTTATTCATAATGTAACAATTATTAATCCAAAATACTCCACATGATCAAGTGAGAAGGGTGCGTTTCCTGATTTCTTGCTTGACGGTTTAATCCAATTCGAATTATCAAAGAAGAAAAGACGACATGGTTCCAATTAGTCCACAAAACTTTAAATACAATTCTGACCCTTCGTGAATGAATACAAATTCAAGTGATGTTTTTGATTAACTTTCAAAAATTTGCTGCCATGAGATACTACAAGATCAAGGCGCTATTTTCAAAACTTGTGTTTTCCATCAATAACAAGACAACATCAGTCATGGATGGAATAAGTTTGAGGTTCATTTGGCAAAATAGAAACGTACCGATTTGAAATCAGTTTTAACTTATAGATATTATCTATGATATTTGAAACAACTAATATTCTCACAATTATCCAAATATTCACCCCCCTCAATTTTTGAAACTAATGTAAGTATATATGACATTTTAATTTTAGTAAAAAATTCAAAAATATATCATATACCGTTGATAAAACCTATACTTCGTAAAATATAAATCTGTGCTAAAACTAAGACTTGAGTATTTTTTTCGCGGGATCTGGAAATCCTCTGGCGCTAGAACAATATTGTTAAATAGTTTCTACTATTGTTTATGGCTCTATAACCTTGAGCATAATATTAGGGGCAGGTGTGTATTAGGAGGTTTAAGTGTATTAATTTTACTTGCTTCTTCAATATTTTATGAAAAAAGATAGTAACAAATTTACATTTTACATTACCCATCTTGAAAGTACAGAAAAAGTACCAGGTGTACGAGACAATCTTGTTTAAAAAAAATGTAACGAAGAGGCAAATCTAAAAACCGTTATATTTTATAAATTATTCATTGTAAGTTTAAATTGCAAATAAAACTATTGTTTATGACTAGAAGTCAAATTTTATTTACTAAAAATCATCAACTTTAAAAAAAATATTACTAAAAAGAAGTAATCCTCGGAAGGTAAAACAATATACAACAATAAATTATATTTTAACAAAATTTATCATATTTGAAGAAAAATTATCATATGAATAATTTTAATTTAGTTAAAAAGTTTACTTCATACACCACAGCTCTATTCAAGGATTTATTTATTATCTATCCCTTAATGATATATACTTTAATCTTTTAAATTTCTTTCATTTCTAAAATAATTAATATACAATTTTACATACAAGCAGTCACTTAATCGGTGGGCATGAAGGCACTTACAACATTAGCAATATAGTTATTGGTAAGAGCTTGTTCAAAGACGGAACCTAATCCTGAATTACCTGCTTGGTTCAATGCCTTTGAAATAGTGACATCTTTGGTACATCCATAAGTTTGAACACCAGCAAAACGGTCTTGTAACCAAGAGAAAGCATCGCCAGCACCAATATAACTTTCAATGATGTGTTCACCAACCATATCTTGCTTGAAAGTAATATTTGCACCCTTCTTACAAAGTAAATCATATAAATCTTGAGCACCTTCTGGTGGAACAACTTCATCTAATACAGTGTTGTAAAAGTATAATGGGGAAGTTGGAACTAAAGTGGTATTGACCATACTGTTTTCAGTTGTGACATTTAAAACAACAGAGTCTGATAAAACAGAATTACCGGTTTTAAAATATTGAGTCCAAGTGGCATCAGCTAACATGAACAGGGTAACTGAACTACAATCAGTTAAAGGTTTGAAGAAAACTGATGAAACGTTTGAAAAAACGTTCTCCTCAACATATTGCTTTAAAGTAGGATACTCTGAGGTTAATCCATTAATTGCAGTAACAATTAATGAAGAATATATAGTACCCATTCTCTTGGCAGCAATATCATGAATATCGGCAACAATACCACCAAGAGCAAAACCAACGTTATTCTTTTCAAGGTCTGGAGCATAAGTTTCAGTTAAAAGAGCAGCCCAACCAGTTGGAATTGATCCTCCAGAGTAACCCCAGTATGCAACTTTTGCGTTACTTTGAAGACCAGTGTAATTGCCTGATTGTAATACAGCTCTAACAGAGTTTAATGCAGATCTACCAGCTAAAATTCCTGCACCGAAGGCAGAGTTTGGACCTTCATAATCTGGGACAGCAACGTACCAACCTTGATTGATACTTGCTTGAATCATGATTTCATCAGCTGAGTTTGGTTTGGATGAATCAATTTGTAAAGAATATGAAGGAGCACAGTCAATGAAGGCAGCATCTTCAGCGATGTGGTATGAAAGTAATTTTTGAGAATTGGCGTTGGATGGAACGAAAAGTGTTGTAATGATAGCCATTGGATTACCATGAGAATCTTCAGAACTAACTTGGAATTCATATACTGAGTCAACTAATCCAGTAACAATCAGGGTATTGAATGGGTTTGCTACCTTTCTGTGATTGATAATGGAACCAATTGAGTAAGAACTTAAGTTCTTTGGTTGGTCGTAGAAGGTATCATTAGTTGGAGCACTAACATTTGCTCTCTTTTGCAAGAATGGAGCAGCGGAAGCCAAGTAAAAAAGGAAAAAGGCGGCAAAGACTTTCATTATTGCTGGTACTAGTAGAAGCTAACAAAAATTATTTCATATTTGACAACTTTGTGGGAACTCCTGGTATTTAAATATAACTTCGGGATGTCACAACAATTCCGATGTTATGGTCCAAAAAAATAAATCCGACCTACATATATTTTTTTTTTCTCTAATCATTTTTCTTTTGTTCTTCTTTCAAGCCCACCTCTCGGTTATTACCGTTCCCCAATTCTCTCGTTAAAGATCAAGCCATATAATTTACTTTGATACAAACTTGTCAGAGGTATCTCCCGCTTGGTGTTTTCCATCTTCCACGAACTGGTTGATTAATAGTTCGTATGAGATTTTACTACTAACTAACATACTATGCGCCTACGAAAAAATATTTGTCCAACAATAATTAGAAAAAAAATTCCATCCTCATCACAACAACAAAGTGAAAAAATTTGAGCCGGTTTAGCGAGAAGCTTAATATGTGGGGTAAAGGAGCCATACCACTTTAAGTCTACGACCCGCTATTCTTGACGGTCATGGCCCCTTTCCTTTTATTTATCCCTAACTATCTTTATTTATAGGCGTTCCTACATCTAAATCAACTTGATTTTAACTAAAAGACCGTTGCAACCATTGTTCCAGGCAGTTGGATTCAGATCTTTTACTTCTAACTACTTCAAGTAATTTCAAAAAACACTCTATGCCTTTCCAAAAACCATCATCCGTGCCACATATGCATATATACGGTCTTAATGAATACAATTGCTCAGTGACCGACTCCTTTACACCGTTTTGGATAGATTTTATCGTTTTGAGAATATTTGTCAACAAGCCACTGAAAAGCGAATGGAAGTTGCCCCGCCATCACCTTATTCCACCTTTGTGTTACTTAGATGCAAAATATTTCTTTTTAGGTTACATGTAAGAAAACCATTTTTCTGTATAAGACCATTTTTCTGTATAAGCATGAACAAGCAATAAACAGCAAGCAGCTATTGTTGATGCTAATATGATACATAATCTCTTGATAAGCTGCAATTTATACTCTAATTTTCTTTTTTATTATTATTATTATTATCATTGTTTAGTCATTCTTTCTTTAATGAATTCTGCTATTCAAAGTGAGGGGAGAATTGGTGGCTTCTCAAAACAAAGCCATTTCCGCCTTCTTGTCGTACACACAGTTAAATCCGAGTTGCAACTGTGCACCACTCATGCAATTGATTTTCTTTAAACAAGAAACGTTGAAATATTCATTTTTTGTCTAACTAGCTCTGATTCTAATAATCATAATTTGACATATAAAAACAAACTTTATGAAGAATATGATATTTGAGAATTAAACTTTTTGGCAAATTTCGTATATATACTTTACAATGCGGCGTTCACATTCCAGCCAGATTGTAGACCATAGCCTAGTGGAATAAAGGGTGAGAAGTTAAATCTCCTTGTCAAGAATTAGTGATCTTCAATAGGAAAATATATCTTTGGCTACTCAGAAATAGATATGCATTAAATTTAAATGGCTATAAAAAAAAAAAATACACTGTCAATGTGTAATAGACATTCGTGAAGCTTATATGAAAAACACTGTAAATACAGATAGTATACATTTGCTACTTTGAAATTCTTTTCAGATTTACTTCTCAGTTGTCAGTCTTGTACATTCCTAGAATCTAGCCACCTCTTTCCTTCGATGGTTCATTGAATATTCATAAGCGATATAGTATGTAAATTTTCTATGTACATCAATATTTAATAAATATTTGTTTTGTTTGTCATATAATATTATGCCCTTTTCTTTCTCCATTCTAAACAATTCTTTAAAACATCACCTGGAGGAACAATAATGTGAAGATCGTTAGGGCGTTCGCACTTTTCATCACTATTACTTAAGATAATATCTCTAGTAATAACATATCCACGTAATACTAACATAGATACAGCAGATGCGAAAAATGCACAACCTGCGAATATCGCTGTATTTCTGTATTGTCCCCTTCCAGTACCAGAAGTCAATACATTACCAATAATATTCGAGATTAATGATGACGTGCCGAAAAACATATTCAGCATTGAAAATGCAATACCCAACTTGGAAATACCTACTAATCTTGCAACAATAGGTGCCATGGTGGGAAAAACTGCCCCCATTGTTATCCCTTCAAGAAGACCAAGAGCTATCAAAGTAGCATAGTTTCTACATGGTATCCACATTCCAAGAGTGAAGATAGTTGAAAGACCATATGCAATGGTTGCAACAGTTATTGGTCCAAATTGATCAGCAAGGAACCCAGCAAATGGTCTACCAAAGCAAAATCCAACTTGCAACATCGTTGCAACAATAGATCCTTGATTTGCTGAATAGCCCAATGAAACTGTATAGTCAGCTAAACTGTACATAACAACTACGTACCCTAACATAGTGGTAACGAGATAAAAATTAAAAATCCAAAAACCAGTACATTTAACACATTCAAGGTCAAACATTGTGAATTCAACTTTATGATGCTTGGATTTAGTTCTGACAAAAATTACCGACATTCCAATTAACCCTGCAGCAATAATTGCTTGGGCCCTCAATGCCCATTCTACACTTCTTACATCAATGATTCTTTGCAACCCTAAGTTAAATATAACCCCTCCAACTCCACTACCCATAACTACAAACAGATTGGCAAGTGATCTTCTCTTAACAAACCATTGTGGTATAATTGTCATTGCTGGTAAACTAATGAATGCTAATCCAAATGACTGCAATACACCCTGAGTTAAATATAATTGCCATAATTTGGTAGAAAAACTTGCAAGAATCCCAGCAGCAAATTGTAATAAACAACCAACCAAAATGGTTGGCCGTGTACCAATTATTCCTTGAATATAATTTATGACTGGAGCAAAGATCATACCTGAACCAATTGAAAGACCACCGATTGCAGCAAAATCTAGAGGCTTGGCTCCTTGAAATCTATCTGTAGTGACATAGTTAGTGAAATATAAACCATAAGCAGAATTCAAACCCCAACTAGCAACCAACATTAGAAAACATGTAAAAACAACTACCCAACCATAGCCACCATCAATATCCAGTTTCTCTGGAATTTGCTGAACTTCAAGTACAGATCCAGGTTCGGACCCTTGTTCTGTTCCATTAAAATCGGAATGAGGTGGGGAAGGCTCGTATTTGTCACCACTCATATTATTCTTTATATCGTTTATTTTTTGCGATTATTTTAATTATTGACAAAAATAACTCAATGGGAACCTCTATATATATACTTTGATGTGTATGATTGTTCTAAAGAACGCATTTGTGTATTTCCGTACTAATCTCTGCTGGACTGACGAATCTAGTAAAAAATTGCAGGGTTTTTACCGGTCCGACATCGATGCGAGATCGATACTCGGACCGAATAAAGCGGACCGATGGTTATATCTACGTTGTCTAAACTATCGTACTGAAAACAAAAGTAGATCTTAGGCATTCCCGTACTCGGGTGTCCACTTGATACTAGACATATAATTGTCAGTCATCCAGTACTAAATTCCAATATCTTTCTTTGGGGCTTTAAAGATTTAAAATTTTGAAATACGATAATGTGTGGTGCATATAAAATACAATTAAACAATCATAAGAATAGTGCCATAATACAGAATACTTTGAGTGGGGAATACCAAAGGTTAGAATATTCAACTCTTTCCCCTATGAATTGATAGTTTACTTTCTTTCATTTAAAAATTATGTTGTGTGCCATCTACTGTTGTATAAAATCGTGACAACTTCCAGAGACACCAGACAGCATGAAAACAGAGTAGCAGTCCTTATGATCTAATAAAGTGAATCTGAATTGTTATCTCTTACCCTGATTCAGCATTTTTCAACGCTCAATAATTCAGTACCTAGTTGACAAACTAAAAGGGCAATAATAGTTCCGTAAAACGTTTTGCTTTGTTATTAATAAGCTAACCCGTGCGGCTTTGTTGCACTTGATACTGAAATCAGCATTTCTGCAAATACAAGGGAATGCCCTTGCAAAATATACAAGTGAGACACTACCATAAACAGAGTCATACTCTAAAAACATGGAGAATTTTGAAGGATTATCTCCTTATATCCGCAAGACAGGTGCAAATATAGGAGTTAACTCACACACACAAATAATCCCCAGTTGTCTAGAGTATTCTATTGCCATTGGCGCTGCCAGATTTAAACGATAAACGTTCCTTATCGGAAAAATATGAATAAAGGATTATTTAACTCCGTTGTTGGCTCACTAACAACAAAAGTCTATTTAAATCAAGCAATCTCTTCTTTTAATGTAAATTAAATGTAGCTCCACAAATAAATTACAATTTGATATATTAAATATGGATTCCCAAAAAGTTGCCTTTGTTACTGGCGCTTCATCAGGGATGGGTTACTACTCATCAATCGAGTTAGCAAAGCGTGGATATAAAGTTTATGCTGGTGCTCGTCGTCTTGATTTAATGCAGCCATTAGAAGTTTTTGGTATCATCCCAATTGAATTAGATGTTACGTCATTGGAAAGTGTCCTTAAAGCCAAAGCTATTATCGAAGCTGATCATGATAAGTTGGATCTTCTTTTCAATAATGCAGGAATTTCTACTGCTGGATCTGCCGTTGAAGCTAGTGATGATATTCTAAGTAGAATATATGATGTAAACCTCATTGGTCCAATTCGCCTTGTTAGAGAATTTAGTCCACTTGTGATTAAAGCAAGAGGAGTATTTGCTTTCAATAGCTCGATACTTGCTGTGTTGACTTTACCATTTAGAAGTATATATTCTTCATCCAAAATAGCATTATCTACATATGCAAGTACTTTAGCGGCTGAAGTTGATCCTTTTGGGGTTAAGGTTGTTGATTTTCTTACTGGTGGTGTCAATACCCCAATTTATGATCTCGTTCAAGAACCCTTGAAATCCGACTCGTTATATATTGTGGATGGAGTAGATTTGATTGAACAAAGTTCGAAAGTTATGAAAGGAGAAGAGCAAATGCCAGTACGAGAATATGTGGTCAAAGCTGTCAATGATATTGAATATGCTGCAAAAGGTGGCTCGTTTTTTGATGGAAACTTTTTCAGAGTTTACAGGGGTTCACTGGCTTCTACTGTTCACTTAGCTACGTACTTTCCAAGATGGGTTTCCGTTACTATAATAAATAATATGTTTAAATTGACCAAGGGATTCAAGTCACTAAAGAGAAAATCTTCTAAACAGCACACTTCTTAATCTTGTCCCATAAAAAGATCATATGATTCATATATATGCCTAATTACTGACATTGCATAATAATAATATTACTGTTCATAACTCAAACCTTATTTCGTGATAAGTTCAAACAATTCTTGAAATTTCCATTGAATGGAACACTATATGTAAGTACTTTCCTAAAACTTCCACTTCCTTATTAACTTCACCCATAATTATTTAATCTCGTTTTTTATTATATACCCTTAAAAGTACTAACCACACTGAACTAAAAAAAGAACGATACTCCAGCAAATATTGTAGTATTATGAAACTGAGAGGGCCCTGAACTTGAAGTTAAAGCGGCGGCAATGATCATTGCCCTAAACGATTCAATTCCCCAACTTAAAATCAGCATAATAAAGGCAACGTTCATTTTTGAAATTCCAACAATACTTTCAAGAATTGGACCTGATGTTGGGTACATAGTTACAATAAATAAACCTTCACAGAAAGCCAAAGATAAAGTCATATCATAAGTATTAGACATGATCCATATTGCCAAAATGAAGATAGTTGAAAAAAAAAAATACTTGACACTGGAGATAGAGAGTGCCCCCATTATAGTCTGAAAGATAGCCCGCAGTTGGCCGACCCACAAACATGCCGACTTGGGCCATAGTTGCAACAATAGAACCCTGATATTTGGTAAACCTCATACATGCGGTGAATGCACAATACAAATTTTTAGAATAATTTATATCATCGACATCTACATAATTATTGAATATCCCTTATTCTTTCATCTTTCATCTTATACAAGAAATTGGTTTCTCTAAGAGACTAACAGTAATTGCTCCACTAGCACATTGAAGTAATCTTGCTTATTCATCAATTTACCATTTTGTGAATACATTTATATACTATTCAATGCCCATCTGATGTGGAGTTAAACGCAAATGGGAGTTTTGAGCAAATTTTATGAATTGGAAAACATACCAGCATTCCCACTATTTTCATAATTTTTTCTATAACAAAATAATCGATTCACGGTTAGTTTACTCACCCACATCCAAAACTTGACTGATAATAATTCTTCTCGGACTTCTATATGCCAAGGACTTTAGTGAATAGGTTTTCTTGCTCATGAGGGAAGAGTTTGAATCTAAATCAAATGATGTATCCTAAATATTACCTTACCAGCACTAAAATTTAAATCAAAAGGTAAGTTTCTTAACAACATTGAAACTTTCACATATTTATACATGGATGAAACCGGAATAAATTATGGATAGGTATAACGTTGCACCCGGGATTCCAAAATGTTTTGATCCGACTTTTGAAAAAATGTCATCGGTCCGGCCCCGATCCGGCATGAAATCCTGTCAAAATTGATTATTATTAGAACTATATAAGGAAGAGGCTTCCATATTACCAATCAACAATACATCTTCCAACTGCACTATTCTTTTCAATGACTGTTGACAAAATTGATGATAAGCTCTTCACTCCCATGAAGGTTGGTGCTTGGGAGTTAAATTCTCACTTAGCGCTCTGCCCTTTGAGCAGATTAAGGGCAACTGTGGACAACATCCCATCGCAGCTAATGTTAAAATATTATGATGAAAGATCTAAAGCCCCTGGTACTTTGGTAATCACAGAAGCTACGCCAATCTCGGATAGATTTGGTTCAGCATGTCACCAGCCAGGAATTTGGAATGAGCGTCAGATTGAGAATTGGTCTCACATTGTAAGGAAAGTTCACACCAACGACTCGTTTATCATCTTACAGTTAGGCGGACACTGTAAAACCCAACCTTTGTGTCAAATGAAAGAAAGGGAATGGAGTGACTCAGCAGATGCCGATACTAAGCTAGCTGAGTATGAAACTTGTTATATAGAAGCTGCAGTGAATGCGTTTGGAATTGAGTTCGATGGAATAGAAATTTCTGCTTATCACTATCTTGGTGAAGCTATTGGGTTTGGAATTGATAATAGAGATAGATTAAAGATTCTCTCAAGATTCGCAAGATTTTTGAAGCAGAAGTTAGTTCCAGCAATTGGCGGTAACGATAATAGGATTGGGTTGAAGATAGGTGTTATTAACAAACGAGAAAAGGAACATTTAGTATTGGAGCTTAACAATTACAATTTGAATTTAGCCTACTTAACTATCACAGAACCTCGTTTAACTAATAACCAAGTTGCCAGTGACGCATCAATTGAGTCGAACGACTGGTTATTTCAGAAATGGAGTGGAACAGTAATCAGAGTTGGCGGTTATTTAGATAACGTAACTAAGTTGAACTTTGATCTTTGTGTAAATGATCGCACAGTTATTGGGGTTGGTAAATATTTTGCTTCGAATCCAAATTTGATAGAGGTTCTTAAATCTGGAGGTAAACTTGTATCTTACAACAGACCAACATTTTATACCAATACGTCTGTTGGATACAATGGTTGGTTAGAAGGTGAGCACTTGGACAAGGATATTGTTCATGTGGGACCAAGACCGATAGTAGAAAATAAATAGTTGGAAAGATGTTACATACTTTATGGGCATAATAATATATTTATTGGACATTAGACATTACTCAGATGAACTTCGACGACAGGTAAGTAGACAGTTCTTATGGGCATAATAATATAATTATTGGACATTAGACATTACTCAGATGAACTTCGACGACAGGTAAATAGACAGTTGTATAATTTACTTCTTTTCTTTTCCAGCTTCTCGCTTTTCTGTAACTTTTCATGGACGGTGGTTGATTCATTGTTTTGATACGGTGGTGGTGGTGGAATATCTGAATTTAGTTCTTCCTCTTTGAATTTTGCAGCCACAACAACTTTGTCATCAAGAGCCGCTTTCTCTCTCTTTTCACGTTTATGTTTGGAAACCATTTTATAGGCAAGAATAGGAGCAATTGGAGAAGACATTTTTATAGATTAGTTAGTGAAGTCAACAATGACTAGCTAATGTTGCACGATGGTTTAGCTTCTTTATATAAGTGAAAAAAAATAGCATAGCATAGCAACATAACCATGATTATGTCAGCGCACTTAAGGTCTCAGCCTCTTCTTATCAAAATGGTCACATAATACATACGAAAATGGCATGCAAGAATTTACGATAGATGGTCTTATCAGATACCCCATGTAGAGGAAATCAAATAACAAATTGGAAATACCAAATATTTATCCATCTACTTGTCTTAATTGTTGCATTCTATTCGTAGCCTCATTTCGTGTCTTCTGTCCTTTGTTGTTGCATCTTGCCAGTAGACGAGAGGTTGGAACGCTCTAAAAAAAAACACTCATTGCGTCACATAACATCTTTTATAGTTAATGTACCCGATTTATAGTTTTAACGACGACTTGTTCGTAAGCAGCCATAGGCCAAGCTGCCGCTTGAATGTATGGTTGGCTTTCGTCGTCATAGAATGAGGAGAATGGTAAGTGGGGCGAAGAGTTTAAAGTTTCAACGCGGGAAATGTATATCCCGCCTCGCTAATGTACGGAAACGCTTCGTCTCTTGAACCATTAGAAGAACTTAATGTTAAGGAATAAAGCTTGGTACAAACAAACGGGGATTTGATCAACCTTCTTCCCACTTTCATCCACTCAGTTCAGTTCTTTACGAATTATATAGTAGAATGGCAAGAGCCACTCAAATCACATCATCAACCTTCCCCACACCCCTTCCGAAGCCCGGACTTTTTCAAAGGCTAAATTATAAAAAGAAAAGAAAAGAAAAACCTTTGATGACCACCTAAACTGTGTTTATTAATTTAAAGGTTCTAACCAGAGATTTCCGAGCGTTTACCGCCTATAATTGGCAAAGTATTATTATTATAATTAGTATTATTAAGATATTTTAATTGTACACAAAATATACACAGCTTTACATTTATTGTTTAGCAGAAGTGTCTTCAATGTATTCTGCAGATGCCTTGGAATGGTGATCATCGTAATTAATATCACCACCGTGGGTGTTTCCAGTACCATCTGTAGTATAAGTAATCTTATTAACTTCTGAGTAATCTGGACATAATTCTGCACCCTTTCTACCAATGAGGTACCATGGTAATGAGAAAATTTCTTCCATACTTTCCAAAGAACGACCAGCAACTTCTGGAATAAGGAAGTATCCCCAAACAATTGATATAACTAAAATGGCCAGGAAGAAGAAGAAAGTACCGTAACTGGTCATACCGAGAATCATACTTGGAACAGCCTTGGAATTAGCATAAATCATAACGAAATGGAAAACCATAGTAAGAGATTGAGCAACACCTCTAACCTTTAATGGATAAATTTCTGAACCAAGTAAATATTGAATCGAGTTGAAACCCATTGTCCAACCAGTACCAGAAAGGAAAATAGCAGCCATTGCACCCTTACCAGCACTCTTTTGAGTGGCAGTTAAAACAGCACCAGGCTTTGCAGCTTGAGGAACAATTACCAAGTATAAAGAGAAATACAACATACAACACATTTGTAAAGTTAAACCGGCGAAAAGTGATCTTCTTCTACCAATAATATCAATTAATAAGAATGCACTTAAGTAAGCAGATACAAACTTAACAACCCCTAAAATAGCAGTCATTGTAAGAGTTTTAACTTGACCAGTTACACCAACCATAGCATAAATTTCTGGGGAGTAAATTGTGATACTGTTAGCACCACTCCATTGAGCTAAAGCTTGAGAAACTAAACCAATTGCGAAAAATCTGTATCTAACTGACTTAACAAATACTAATTCCTTGATAACAGAAATAATAGAATTACCTTGAACTTCTCTTTGTTCAGCTTCTAATTGTTCATTAATATCGGAGATTTCACCTAAGATATATGGATGGTCAACTGGTAAGTTTCTCAACTTGGCAAGATTCTTTGCGGCCATGTCTGGGTTACCAACTTTCATGTACCATCTTGGAGATTCAACACAGAAAAGGAAAGAAAGAATGAAAATTAAACTGGCTAAGATAATTTTCATTGAAGTTGGAATAATCCATTGATTGTTACCCTTAACGTGAATGGCAGTACCCAAGTTAGCAAAATATCCCAACATGATACCAAAGTAAACAGCACCAGCAAAAATGTTACCACAAAGACCTCTAATTGCCTTTGGAGCACATTCTGATAAATAGTTTGGACCAATAGTGGTAGTGTGACCAATAGCAATACCTTCAATTAATCTACCGGCAAATAATTGTCCAGTGGTGTGAGAGGTAACTTGAATAATAGCCCCAATAATCCAAATAAGACAAATAGCCTGTAAACATCTAATTCTACCAAACTTATCAACAGTGTAAGTAGCAATAATAGCACCACCGATGGAACCTAATTGAACCATGGATGTGATATTAGATTTCAAGTTTGCTAAGTCAGTGGCACTCTTACCCTTTTCAGCTAAACCAAATTGCTTGATAAACGAAGCTTGAGTGACATTCCCAGAAATACACCCATCATCGTAACCTCTAGCGGAACCAAGGATACCAAAAACGAAAACCGATAAGTATAAGGTCCAGTTATAAATTTGTGGTGGAGAGTGATCATCTGTAACTTTCCATCTGAATCTGGATTTAGTAGCTTTAGTTTCAGCTACCTTATTGTCTGGTGAAACAGAAGAAATAGACTGAATTTCTTTTTCTTCTTTAAACATTCTTATTTAAGTAGATAATATGTCAAGTTTTTTGTCTTATTAGCTTGGCGATCTGAAGGACAAGAAAAATTAAGAAAAGTTTGACAGCGGCGATCGGGGAGGCGCTTATATATGTAATACTGGTAAATCAAGATAGGCAGCCTTGTAGGCAAATGTCCCGATGTCCAATGTGGGGAATGTTATTATTCATACCTGGCACTTTTTTTTTTATGTACATGCGGCTACCACTATATTTTTGTCTCCCCCGCCTTTTTTTTTCTTTTTAACTTCCCGGAGTTGCATGATATAGCAAAGATTAGTGCATGAATTTCAGTGGTGTTTGTGGGGTCATCAAGAAAACCGACGTGTACTCAAGGTATTCCCCCAAGTGTCCCATGGACAGTGCAATATGGAATATCAGTAAATATTCTGACTTTATTTTTCTTTTCTTTTTGCTGTAACTCCAACCAGTACAAAGAAGCATTCTAGCATCAAAAGGTGGTGAAGAAGGTGTGAATTGTAAAAGGAGGGGGGGCCAACAATTTTTCGGAGAAAATATATTTTTAGTGCTCATCGCTAGACGCGACAATACATTCAAATGCAAAGGTCAGAAAGACAACAACTGGTAGAACACTCATTTCTTTTTACTTCCCCTCCCTCTTTCCAACCAACAAGGATAAAATTTTATATAGGCGAACCGTTATAATCCGGGAAGTTGAGAGGCTTAATCAGTGAATAATTAAGTCAGATTTGTACTTGTCATATTTTTTTCCCCCACTCGTGCGGCGACAAGTGCAGAATAAATTTGTAATGTTCCGGGATCCTACCCCCCATCTAGTTAAGCCTTTTTGGCCGGGAGTACTTGGGATAGATTAACCAATAACTTCAACTCCCTTGATAGCAGCATTGTATCTTTGAAATAGATTCCGATCCATTACGCACCCCGCAATTTTTGACCTGCTTGAATTCGGAGTCTTCAGGAACTCTCATTGGTTGCAGATTCACAGGGCCCCTAAATCGAATGCTGCTATATATCTATTTTCCAGCATTCACGACGTATATTCAATAGAAATACTCATTTCGGAAAGACCGGTTTCTTTGAGGTTATCTCCACCTTGCTCAACCCTTTTGATTTGAGTTGTTTGTAACATGCTTTATTCTCCGGGGTCCATTTGGTGGAGATATCATATACCGAGAATGATGGCCCCGCTAGTACCCTTACCCGGTACAGAGTACACGATCACATATTTGCAACTATTTGGTCTGCCGCTATCCAACAACGTTATTCTAATTTTTTGTTGTAACGAATTAAAATCATCTCTCTACAAATCAACAATCCAATATATTACAGTTTTTAAATTTACTATGTGAAGAAAGTAAAAGTTCTCCGAAAAGCTTGACGCAGTCTCACTTCAACGGTCGTAGTCTTTCAACGGTTTTCTGTTGCTTTATTTCAGTTTTCGGTGGTAAGCTATCCCACCATGATTATTTAATTCAAACTTAGCTCTGGTACTGAGAGTATTTTAGCAAGATAGATTGGGTCTTTTGCGTTTTTATATGTACTATGGACTTGTTGAGATTAATTTCATTCGATGTAATAAGAGCTAAATAAGGTTTTACTACAAAACTAAAGGTGATGATTGAAATGTTCCAGTATAAAAAAAATAAACAATAAAAATCACAACATTATACACCACTTACAGCTATTATTAGTAAGAAATTTATTCACGTATATAATTTCTAGGCATTATATCTCTTTTCTGCTTCGTCCCAATTGATGACATTCCAAATTGCCTTAAAATAATCAACTTTAACATTTTGATATTGTAAGTAGTAAGCGTGTTCCCAAGCATCAATTGCAAGCAATGGGATTAAATCACCAGTAACAGTGTCTTGGTTGTAAGTAGTAACAACATCCAATTGACCACCATTTGCCTTATTCTTAACAAGAAATGCCCAGCCAGAACCTTGAATCGATGCTAACTTTGCGTTGGTAAGCGAAATTAAATTTTCAACTGAACCAAATTGTTTGGTAATCTGCTTACCAAATTCAGAGTCTGGGGATGGATGCTTACCACCGAATTGGGAGACTGGAGATAAACTCTTCCAAAATAAAACATGGTTCGTGTATCCACCACCATGGAATTTAATATTTTGTTGGATAGCAATTGTTTCCTTAACATCACCCTTAGCTTCTGCGGCAACTAATTGTTCAATTGCTGCATTATACCCATTGACGTATGTTTGGTGGTGCTTAGTGTAATGGATTTCGTTAATTTGACCAGAGATATATGGTTCCAAAGCGTCATAGGACCAATCTAATTTAGGCAATTCAATCTTGCTTCTTGCTTGGTTAAAGGACATTGATAGAATGTTAATATAGTTTAGAGAGTTTGAAAATTTCAATTCGAATAAAGGAACACTTAGCCTGTAATTTTTCAAAAATATGGGAAATTAAAGTAGTTTATACTAATAAATATAACCCCTACTGTGGATTTCTTCAAGAAGAGCCGCTCAATTACTAATAAAATCGAAAATGTTCACTTAATATGCTCAATTTAGAATTAAATTGCTCAGTCCACGAGCCACCACCACAGTCACAAGGAAAATCACAAGGAAAGTCACAGCTTAAAAGAAATGAGATTAATTGTCCACTTTTAATTTATCAACTCCCTCATCAAGGGTAAACTTGAATAGATAGGTGGTCTGAATCATACTTGTCTTAACGAGTAAATTCTGTAGCGATAACCATTAAAGTAATCAAAAATGGCTGCAACCTTGATCACGTGAGTTTATTAATCTTTTCATTTTGGATACAACTGAGGTTATAAGGAAAACCATATATGATCTACTTCACATCGTAGGGTATCAGTTACCTGGTCACCTCTTTTCCATTTGAATTTTAAGATTAGTAAATTAGTAGGAAAACTCGATGTTATTGACTTCACTTTATAATTAGTTGAAAGTTTTGAACAGTGGAGTAGTTTGTCAATTAATCAAATTATGATTGCAATCACCGTAGCCTGGAAAGGAAGCTAAGGTTGTATTGTGATGATACAAGAAAATGTGCCTATTAATATACAAAATATTCACTTTCAACCCATAGACATTCACGCATGAGATTCCTATTACCAATATGTTTTTCTTTTTTGATTATGAACATAAGCAATATCGGTAGCTATAGATGAATATTTTTTAACTTGAGTATCCCTATTTCTTCATATGAGTACCAGTGTTGATTCTGTTCCATTTTTTATTCTGTTATGAAAAGTAAAAATAATATTTAGAGAGTCTCGCTAGAAGATACTTGAACTTACCGGGGTGTTAGATAACCGTATGTATTCTCAATTCAACTGATTTTTCGTTTACGCTGGGGTGTACAAGACTTAGTTTTATTTATATTGTCTTAAGTAATCCATCTAGTTTGAAACGCTTATTTGAGTATTGCCTTCATCGCATCGCATAAGCCTCATGTCACATGTCATCCTGTCAAAAAATGCCGCAGCTGCAAGTCAAAAATGCTATCAAAATAATTCCCTCAAAGCAGCATAAATGTTTGAGCTGTCTTTTTTAAGCAGTGGAGATCCCACTCAAAACAGTAGTAATAATCTCGGCATTGAGAGAAATATCCGATTATCAAAGGAAAGGCTAAGGAGTGTTTCTGATTCAAGGGTAAACAAAACACATAGTAGTAGGCCCAGAACGGCTTCTTCACATCATTAATTTCAAAATGGTATAAGAATGAGCATTTTGTATGGGAATGAGAATGAGAAACAGAATGAACATGAGAAACAGAATGAACATGAGAAACAGAATGAACATGAGAAACAGAATGAACATGAGAAACCACGAGCTTGATCATGAAATTAAGAATGGGAATGCAGAGATTAATTTCAGTATATTCTTTAAGGTTAGTCCCTCGTTCGGATCGCCTCTTGCGCTAGTAACTTATATTTACATTATTTTTCCTTATTTTTTCAATTGTATTATATTTATGTATGTGTTGTATATATTATTATTATGTATTAATTTAATAATCGGTATCTTCTACTTCTTTCTCATTATGCGTCTTCTGGAATATCATCGTGGAAATATTTACCTTCGGTAGTTGGCTTAATAATTCCTGCTCTGATAACGAAATCACCAAATGGTTCACCATCTTCTCTTTCTAAACTCCATCTCTTAAATAATGGCTTTAAAGTACTTATAATTTCATCTTCTTTTATGGAGTATCTGAAAATTTTATTAAGTCTTTCACCGTGATGACCACCACCCAACATTAAGTTATAAGCACCAGCGGCCTTACCAACAAGAGCAATTTCTGCAACCCAAGGTCTTGCACAACCATTTGGACAACCAGTCATTCTCATAACGATAGAATCATGTCTTAATCCATATTCTTCTAAAGATTCTTCTAACTTGGTAATTAATTTTGGTAAATAACGTTCAGATTCGGCCATCGCTAAACCACAGGTTGGGAAGGCAACACAGGCTGCGGAGGATAATCTCAATGCCGAAAAGTCGGTGTTATCTAACTTGTACTTGCGTAAAAGGGATTTGATTTCTGGTAAATCTTCATCTTTAATGTTTGAAAGAATAATATGTTGATTACCAGTCAATCTAAACTCTCCTGATTTCTTGTTAGCAATTAACCATTTAGAAATTTCTTGTAACCCAGTCTTTTGTGGTAAATCAGGAGTATTTTCAATACGACCGTTTTCGATGAAAAGAGTGAAGTGGTTTAATCCAGTTTCATCCTTAGTCCAACCAAAGTAATCAATATTGGAAGTGATTTCAAATGGCTTAGCATCTTCAAATTGATAGCCCAATAATTCTTCAACCTTACCCTTGAAAACTTCAACACCCATATCATCGATAGTGTACTTCAATCTAGCATGTTTTCTGTTAGTTCTGTCACCAAAATCTCTTTGAACAAGCATAATCTTTTCACAAGCAATATGAACTTGATCTACTGGAACATAACCAAATAAAGTACCAGTTCTTGGATAAGTCTTCTTATTGTTGTGAGTCGAACCCATACCACCACCAACTAAAACATTATACCCAGTGACGATATCTTCTTCGTTAACAATAGCAATAAGACCGATATCATGAGCGTAAACATCTACATCATTATATGGTGGAACAGTAATAACAATCTTGAACTTTCTTGGTAAATAGGTCTCACCATATTGTGGTTCAACATCCACAAGTGCGTTACCAGCAACAAGGGTCTTCTTCTTTTTAGGACCGTCCTTTCTGTTGGCAAAAGCTTCGGTGTAACCTGGTTCATCACCGTCATCTTTACCTTCAAGCCAAATTTCATGATATGCTGTAGTTTGTGGTAATAAAAATTCTGAGATCAAGGCACCAGTGTCAGCAACTTGTTTGTGAACCTTAGCATTGCCTGGGAGGGCAGAGACCATGACATTTCTATTAACATCACCACATGCTGCTAAAGTATCCATTAAAACGGCGTTCATACCTCTAATAGCTGGTTTCAAATCATGTTTGACAACACCGTGTAATTGGAAAGTAGCTCTGGTAGTCAATTTCAAAGTACCATTACCTCTTTCATCAGACATTTGGTCAATCTTAAGATATTGTTCAGGGGTAGCAATACCACCTGGTAATCTTGCTCTAACCATAAAAGCATAAGCTGGCTCTAATCCCTTTGCCTTACGTTCATCACGAATATCACGATCATCTTGCATGTAAATACCGTGGAACTTAGTCATTTGTTGATCACTGGCAGAAATTGCACCAGTAGATTGATCATTCAAACCTTCAACAATGGTTCCTCTAAGGAAATCAGATGCAATCTTCATATCTTCGTTAGTAATTGGCTTAGGTTCTTCGACACCTTCAACATTGTCAACACCCAAGGATTTCCATAATTGGTCTAACCAAGCATTCAAACCGGTATTAAATCCATCAGCATCTTGATCATCACCCAATCCAATTTCTAATAATTCAACACCACCATAAAGTTGTAATCTGGCATGCAAGTCCTTTGCTGGTTTGTTGTAGTAATGTTTATCTTCCTTTCTTGGCCAATATTCGGAATCACCTAACCCGAAAGTAGAAAATTTAATTGAAGCAAGATCTAAATCATTTGAAGATTTTAATGCATCCCAGAAAATTTTACCGTTGGTTGGGAATTCACCTTGACCAGAAGTTGAAGTGATAAAAACAATATTGGTTTCAGTTGGTAAATCTTCAATAGAAACGTCATCCATTTGTAAAACAACTGACTTTAATCCTCTACCTAAAGCTTGTCTGTTAACCTTCTTGGCAACTGCTTCAGCATTACCACCATCAGATGCAAATGCAATGGTTAATGGAGGACCAGATAAACCTTGTAATAACTTGTTGAATGCTTCATCGGCAACTTCCTTTTGTTGAGCAACAATTGACAGTTGAGCAGTAGCAGTCAAGTTTCTTGACAATTGTGGATCCTTGGCACTTAATAAAGTTAATCTATTTTCACGATCTAAGAAATCAGTTAATTGCTTTCTCAATGATGAAGAGTCTAACTTAAAAATTTCATCTTCGTTGGTCAAACTTGGATCGTATCTATATAAGGGCCAATAACCAGTATCAACAGCCTTTTTAGTTTCCTTTAAGATAGATAAAGTGTCATCAGTTTCAGATTGGTATGGTAAGTAAGCCAAGACAATAGATGGACCTTCAAACTTTTCAGCTTCAATTAAAGCTTGAAGAACTTGAGTGTAAGAAGAGTAAATTGCAACAGAAGCAACGTAACAGCCACCATAGTTCATAGCATATAAACCAACATCCTTCTTACGGAATGCAGAGGATGATTTCTTGTCTTCATATGGTTCAGAATCAATAAGTAACATATTGATGTTCTTACCAGATGAAATTAAGTGATGTATACCAGATGAACCTAAATCATATGACCAAGAATCAGAACCAATAAGCCAATTTCTGTGGGTTGAGAAATAGTCAGAGTAAGCTTTGAGAGGAGAATCCGATTGCTTTAAAAGTGATTGAATTTCGGTAGATAATTGAGAATCAATTGATTTCCCTCCGTTGGCAAAGATCAACCATTGACTTAATAATTCAATTAACTTTGGATTTTGTAAGCTGCTTTCCTTAATTTCTTTGTGAACCAAAGAAATTAATTCTTGACGTTTTTCTTCGTCTGATAAAAATGAACCAAATCCATATTCAGGGTTCAGTGCATCACCAATTGTTGCAGAAGAATATTCATTAAGAATCTTTAAATCACCTCCAGTAGTTTGACTGTTTAACTGGTGTAATAATTTCAAGTACGCTTGCTCTAATTCGACAGCCTTGGTTACAGCTTCTTGTTGTTGCTCTATTTGTTTCTTTGATGACTTGGTGGTTAATTCAACATTAACCTTACCAATTGATAAGTTTTGAATTGGTAATTCCAGTTCAACATTGGCAATTAAATTAGCAACAGCTTGCTTGAAATTTTCTGGTTTAATTAATCCAAAGTTAGCAGAAACAATCTTATTGAAGTTCTTCAAAGTTTGAAGTCTAGAATAGTCTTGGAAGAAATCTAATAATAAAGGTGAAAAATTAGAAGAAGAAGCAGTTGTTTGTTGAACAATAGTCAAGTTTGTAACGGAAGATGGGAGCTTGCTTAAAAACTTGGAAAGATGGAATGGCTTGTATAAACTTATTGAGATAAGTAAGACATTTTCACTATTAGCAGCGTCAACTAATTCATTGGATAATTGACCCAAGTATAAGATGGCATTGACACTCTTGGTCCTGTTGTTAACAAAAGTAAATGGTTCGATAGAGTAAGAAGCTAAGATGTCATCAATAGAACCGTCAGTGTAGCTACCGATCTTAGTTTCTTTGCCAACTTGATTAAGTTGGTATGATGATGGTGCGAAAAAGTGGAAAACTGGTTTACTAAATCTTTCAGCTAAGCTGTAAGCAGCAGCAGCAAATACACCAGCTTCCTTAGTTGATTGAGAAACCAAGATTGGAAGATCTAAATCTCTTAATGATGAAACAATGCTGAAGTCAAAATTGGTTAATTCAACGTGAGAAACAATCTTTGAAGATTTAAAAGCAGTGGTAGATAAATATGGTAAATTTTGGAAAATGGTTTGTCCATTTGTCAAAACAGTTATAGACTTGTCTGCAGATTCTGACGAATATTGAATGACTTGAGCGTACGGATCATTTGAGTCAAGAAGATTGGAAGCTTCAGGGAAGTATTTTGAAAAACTACTCTCCACTGACTTTGCAGGCTTGGTTGCAAAAACGAAACCACCTGAAGTTTTCACAACTTGAGAAACTGAAAAATTGTTAGTAATGAGTATAGAAAAGAAGAGAAAAGAAATGATGTGGGGCAGTAGCCCAATAATGATTGATTTACATACTGGTCTCGGCTTGAGTGCTCATTTTCTCGAATGTTTTCAACTACCGAATTAAAGAATAAGAAGGAAGAAGAAGAAGAAAGGGAAGAATAAAAAGTGTAAGAAGAAGAAGAAGAGAATCTTATAATGGAGAAATTAAGATATAGTACATCTCCAATATTATTAACAATATAAATTTACAGTATTGAATCATATCCCGTGACATAGCGTTCCTAATAATAATGCCTCTGATAAGAGCTATGGTCACGTGCAATAGCGAAAGGTAGCATTAAATATACGGCTATAGTAGGTGTTATAAAAGTAGGTGTGATTATTATTAGGTAAATTCGTCATTCCCAAGTCTGGGCTAACTAATGAATCTCGGATGAACGCAATTTTTGTATCGTGTTTTGTAATTGGTGGACATCTATTGGACAGGACCTACTTTTACTGTTGACACCCTTTATTCGATTTTTTTTTTTTTTTTCTGTCAGCGAGCGGCTGAATTGGGGTCCTCGGTAATCTTACTATTGGAAAACTTCATATGTTCGAATTACTCTTTCATTTTGCAAATCTCATGGACATAGCAGTAGGAATTATTTTATACATCGTTGGCTCTTGGGTATATATTTCTAGCTTTTATTATATTTTCCTATCTTTGTTCCATAGGTATTTTTTTTTTTTTTTCGTCTGTATACGGCTAACCGGATTAGACCATCTGGATGTTGGCTGCAAAAAAATTCTAAGTCTTTCGTAGAGTATGGCTAACAGCTCGCTATTTACAAGTTGAGGATATGAATGTAATATATTTTGAATTTACTATATATATATATATGTATATGCTATTCACAAATGTCTATGCTTTCTTGTATTATTGATTTTTTTTAAAAACTTTTGGGTTATTCAAATAATAACACTAAAGCCCAGATGAATGAGAGACCAACAGTAATAGTCCCTGTCCACAAGATAACTGTATGCCAGACTGGTCCCTTCATATACCTTGATAAGTTTAAGTTAATACTAACCATGCTAAACAATAAACTCAATAAGAGTCCTCCAATTATTATTAAAATTAAAAGCACATTATCTTCAACTAGAAATTTGGTATCTTCAGTCGATAACTTGATTAATGAGTAAACAATTCCAATAATTATACCAGAAATGAAAAGTGAAATAAAAAAGAACAGGAAGTAGATGATTGATAAGATTTCATCATAATTCCGCATATACTGATATTCATATTTGTCACGTCTATAATCTGCTCTAGAAGAAGAAAGGGAAGATAGGTCACCTCCATCCTCTTCTTCTTCCTCTTCATCAAAATAGAATTCATCAATATGCATTCCCTCTTCTAAATCTTGATTCAGGGAGCCTGTCCATTTATAACTTAAGTTTACAACAAAATGAATTATTCTATCCAAAACTCCAAAATTGTTTTCTTCTTCATCTTGTGCGTCATACATATGCGTCCCGTAGGAGTCATGGTGAGTGGTGTGCAAGAGTTGTAATTCTTCATCTTTGATTGGGAGTGATGGAACAACGTGGTGATGTAATCTAGGTTGTTGTTGAAATTGTTGTGAGTGATGTGGAGTAACATAGTACTGGTTGAGATGTGGTTGACTATAATTCTGTTTATGCAATACTCCACTCTCCAGTTCATGATTTTTTTCACTATGTTTGGAAAGCCCTTCACTGACCAGTTTAATGGACCTTAGTGAAGATTGGGTTTTCAAGACTTGTCTAGTCTTTTTCTCAAACATTTTCTTTGCAACATCGTTAGATGTACCACTTGTTTCACTTTGTTTCAATAAATTTAAAGTAAGTAAATTAATAAAATGACTATTTTGATAATCATTCGGAGGTAATTTATTATAGTAGCAAGAAAGCATATAAAAATAATAGCTTAAATCTCCATTAAATAAATTCACTGAATTCAAATTTAATAATTGCTGAATCTTAAGTGGAACCCTTTTGAGATATCTTGCATTAGGTTTATCTATAATTGGTTCAGTGATCACATTGTTGGTAAGATAATTTTTATTCATTTGAGTCTTGAAATTAGACAACGAAGAATCATTTGAAAAAATAGATAAATGATGGTATGGGAACTTATCAAACAGTTCATCGTTTGAAAGGTTATTAATACAATTAGAATCCTTTTCAAAATCTTGTAATCTTATGTCAAAGTCAAGGGATTTAACCATAATTGGGTTGTTTGTTGTCACTATATCTTGATCCAATGCAATCAAGAAATCGTCTTCAAAACGCTTTGTAACACCTTCACTTTCGTCAGCATTATTTTCAACATCGTCGTTGTCGCCCAATGCCAGACCAGTGGCTAAAATGGCAGATTCCCCTGAAAATATTTCTTCATCAGTCTTTCTAATCAAATATCTTGATCTTTTCAAAAGCATTTTTAACGTTGGTTTCAATTTCTTATTTAAAACCCAGTCAATCGCCATCTTTGTGAGAGGATTGACTTCATTGTTTAAAAACCAAGAACGAAATGCATGAGAAACCTCTTGGTTATGGGGTTCAAGAAGGTGATTTAGAAGAAGTTGAATAAACTCATTTGGTAGAATACAATATGCATCCTTACGTAAACCACCAACGTGTGATATTAATAATGAATTTGGTTGATTAAATTGGCTGATAATGCATGCTGGTGCAGACCCACTATTAGAATTCGATATATGACCGCCTCTATCACCGCTAACTAACTTTTCTGTAAGGTAAGTATAAGAAAGAAGTGAGTGATTGAATGAACCACCTCCGTTGTTATTTGTCCTTTGTGTATAAACACTGGTCAATGATGTTGAAGAATTTCGCCTTTTGATAAGATCATCGTTTAAGTTCTCACAGTTAAGCAAGACATGCAAATTAAGTAAAATATCGTTTAAATTGTGGTTGTCAGCGATAAGACAATCAATTTTGAAGTTCTTTTTGATCGAGATATCTAAATCAAATTTCAAATTCTTGGTGGTTGGTTGTTGCTGTGGACGTAATCTCTTAGTAGCATTCTGGCTATATGTGTTTGTATATGTTGATGATGCATAGGTTACTGAGTTTGGACTTGTAGAAGAAACTGATTTTTCAGAAAAAAGTGAATTTTTAGACTTCCTTCTCCCGTTATCTTCTGATAATTGTTCTAACCTCTTTAATTCTTCAGTAATACAATCTAAGAAATATGATAATTCTAAAGTTAAGTTTGTCAAATCGATGTTAATAAAACTATTGGGGTTTGTGGAAAGATATGTCTTCAAATTATGAATGAATTTTGAAGAAATGTCCTCATTCGAGTAATATTTAGAAAACTTTTTAAATATTTTGTTGCATGCAATTTTTTGGATTATAATAAATCTGTTTAGGTTCCTTAGTACTCTTGAAATCTCAAGTACTTGATATTTTAATTCGTTGAGCTTGATTTGGTGGTCTAATATGTGAGTGGTCTGTGGTTGTTGGGCATAACCCAACCCAAGGGCCAGGCTTTGGCCTTGGCCTTGGTTTTGGTTTTGGTCATGGTCATGGTTGTGGTTGTGGGAATGTTGGAGTTGAACGTTTAGTTTCGTCGTGACCCTGTTGAATGTCTTTTGATTAAGTATTAATTTCCGCTCTAGTTCACCTCTCTTGGTGATAATAAATAAATCAACATAATTAAAGTTTTGTATAAATGTATTTTGAAGTGACTTTAATGTAACATGACGAGTGGGTTTGGTATTGGCAGCGGTGGTTGAATCTGAGTCCTGCTCATCAGAATCTGGTTTCTTTGTAAGCTGTTTAATTTTCGACTTGATATCATTGTAATCTATGTTGTATGACTTCCATTCCGGAATAGAGAGACTGGTTAGATTCTCACCAAACTTCATAAATGGAAAAACAGGTAGTAGGTCCTATGTGTGTAGTAGATAGATATGATATGAATGTGAAAAGTGAATGATGAAATCTCTCCTTTCTAAATATTTTTGATGAATTAGTTTTGATAGATTTTTCTCGATTGTGGGCCATGAGGCTGGATGGAAGGAAAAAGGAGAAGAGAAGGAAAAAAAAAAATTGATAGTCTCCTGCTGCTATGATAAGCTCTCAGTATATGCAATAACTTTAATAAAGAATGAATCAACTAACTAGCAATCATGAAACAAAATTTGAAACTAATGATGATAATCTCTATAAGTTCTGACTTAACCCTTTCCTTTTTTTTTTTTTCGTCCACTTTAGCTTGTATTCGGTTCCTTTTATTGGCAATTATTTATAATCCTTATCAGGCTCGTTCAAGAAATGTTAAAGTTTAACGGGTTGATTACGAGTCAAAAAATATCTGAAATGAGCAAAAAAAACTAGGTTAAGAATGAGTTGGTTTGAACTATAGTTTGACCAGGGTATGGTTACGTATATATATACATGTATATGGGTTTACTAAGTTCTTACGAGATACATATATATGCTGTGTTTGACTTAATCGTCGGTAAATAATAAATGGGGGGGAATCCTTCATTTGTATATGCAATGCCCTAATTGGTATAAGCATCGCGTGCCATTAGGTATTCATGCATAACTTGAAATTTTTGCACCCTGCGGCATTGATTATAGTTTCTCGATAATGAACGCAATCCACCTATTTTTTTTAGAGTTCCTACATCATTGTAGACGGGGACCACTACAACGTTACAATTTGGTCTTAGGTAACTGTACACTCTGTTGAGGAGTAAAGAAAGGCTACTATAGGGGGCTAGTTGTCTTTGGGTATTTTGTGTGATTTTCGGCAACTTTTATTTTAATGTACGCCAGCTCTGCATAGATAACTAAAAAATCAAATCAGCGATGCCCCAGTATATATGTACTTTTTCTTTGTCTTTTTATTTTTATCTGTATCTACCCTAATTTAATTTTAGTTTACCTGTTTCGCCTATTGGTTATATTCATATTATGTGAAGAAATAAACTTTGACACGCATGGCGGGTTATATTAACTTCACATGACTGTGTCTCAGATGTACAACTACTTAAATAAACTAAATAAAATCTGATTCTGATTCTGACTCTTCCCTCATAAAATCTAATGTATTTTAAAACAATAGAGTACATACAACTATAAAATTCTAAATACAAATTAACTTTGCACAAGTACGAGTGCAAGGGCCGTACTAAGTCTTACAAAGAATTATTTAAAGAATACTCCATTATTTGTATTTTGTTTTTTTCTCTTTTCTTGCATTCAATATAGGTGTTATTGAAAAAAAATTTATAATTTGGCCACTAATACAAAAATTAGACTCTGGTTCATGCATAGGTGTTGTCATGCTACCAATCATATCAATTTTAGTTTTAGTTGATTTACCTTACATTTTATGGGTTTTTACATTTTATTACATTTTGTAGCTATTTTGCAGCCATGCTGTTTTGCTGCTTTGCATCAGTATCTCCTTCTCATAACCACTAATCAAGACAACGCATGAGAGCCACAGTAGAGAAGTTACAATGATATCAGTTTTAAGCTTTCGTACTTCCTCGATAGTATCAACACCTCTCTCTGGTTATAATATTAAATTGTTATTCATTTGACTAATAGAGGAATAAACGTCATAAAAAATATTGTGGCTAATCGACATTAATTCCGAAAAAATATATGTACAACAAAAATATTTATACAATATGCATAAGCACCTATAGATATTCCGTCCTACTTCCAATATTAAAACTAGAGAAACCCCCATATCTATGATTTCCGTGTTTATAAGTAGCATTACTCGGTCATCATATTGAAAGCTTTTGATGCAAAATATTTAAACTATACAATCCAATAGAGTTTTGATTACGGTTTTCTTAGTTTTTTCTTACTGGATCCAACTAAAAGCATTGTTATGTACCTCCAATTCACTCATAACCCTTCTTTATAGGGCTAATTTGTGAGTTCATGCATAATAGGAAAGCGAGTATTAAAAAATAATAGCTGAACCTCTTTGAATGATTAATCCAAATGTTTCTTGTTTTTTTCAATTAGTGATATCTGAATCTATAGTAAGACGATGTACAAGGGGATCAGTATAGTGTTGGGAAACTGGCTTTGGCTCTATTTGGTGTCTCTTATCAAAAACTCCTAAGGGAAGTGAAGCAACGCTCGTCCAATGCTTATGTAACAATCAGTGACTACCCTACCCGACGGCTACATTTTGAAGGTTTTTTTTTTCATTCTTAATGTGATAATGTGACGCTACTTGCCTGGCGTATATATGCCAAAGATAAGTCCACCTCCCCTTCGGTAGGCAATTTATCATACAAACCATATTTGACAATTACCTAGAGTTAATAATTAACATCATTAATAATATTCTTTCCCATAATCAAGGAAAGCTCATCGAGGTATGTTGGTATATGTATATAGTGTCACGTGATTTGCAACACTTCTGTCTTCGACTTTCTTGACTGCATATTCACTGATGTTTTTTCCCCCACATGGGTCTCGCCAATTTTCAAGCTATATGTTAAAGCCCAACCACATGGTACCACGAGATTAAAGAAGAAATCTTTAATTTTACTTTTTGTTTTGATTGGATTGGGTTGTGCATATCCCGTAATATATTAATACCGAATTCTAATTTTTTGTTTTTGTGAAATAATAATTCGAAATGGTTTCTAAAATAGATGTACTTGATTCCAAGTATTCGGATTCTGTGAATACGCAGTATCAGACAATATTGGAAATGTTCCATAATGATCTGGAATCATACTGGAAATTTGAAGTGGTTCCAAATATTTTCAAGCAATCTTCAAAGCATACAGATGATACCAGCTTTGATTACATGAAGGAAAACTTTGGGATTGAAAAACCATGGAATGAAATAACTCAAGAATTAAAAGATCTTAATGCTAGTAGCGATGGAAGTGTGGTATACAAGATTGTTTTCTTAGCAAGACATGGTCAAGGTTATCATAACGTTGCACACGAAAAGTATGGTAATGACCCATGGAATGAGTATTGGAGTAAATTAACCGGTGATGGCGAAATAGTCTGGGGACCTGACGCTGAGTTAACCGAATTAGGTAAAAACCAGGCAAGAGATAATGGTAACGAATGGCGCCGACAATTAGATCAAGGAGCACCATTACCAACTAAGTTTTATTCATCGCCACTTTCAAGATCAATTGATACTTTGATCTTAACGTGGGAAAACATTGTTGACTTGCAAAAAGTGCAACCATTGATTGTTGAAGGAATTAGAGAAACCGTTGGAGTTCATACCTGCGATAAGCGTTCAACAAAGGCAGTCTTATCCAAAAAATATTCAGAAGCAGGATTTATTTTTGAACCAGGTTTTGAAGAAGAAGACATTTATTATAAGGACGATGTTAGAGAAACAGTTGCTGAACATGCATTTAGAATTAATCAAGCATTTCAAGTAATTTTTACTACTAACGGTTTAGAAAACCCAGTTATTACTACTTCTACCCATTCTGGAAGTATTAGAGCTACATTGTTGGCTTTAGGTCATAGACAATTTTCAGTCGGCACTGGTGGAATGATCCCAGTTTGCGTTAGAGCTGAGAAAATTCAAAAATAAACCCTTACCCATGTCATCCAGATAAGTGTACCCATTTAGTCCGAGCTACTGGCTCCAGTGTGATGGAATTATCACTTTTAATTATTAGTAGCGCAAGGAAATAGGAGTGAGTGTAGATAGATGTTATAGAATATTCAATATCATATTATTTTTTCTAATTTATTCCCAGAAGTAATTATTTATGTTAAAACTTATTATAGAGAAATAGAGGGAAGACGAAAGTAATAAATAATAAAAAACTCATATCCAAAAATTCAATTCCCGGTAGAATACCTCACACACCACTTTGAAAACTTCCTAATACTCCCCAAAGGGATACTAATATATATATATAAAAATTGGTCCTTTTGCCCTTTCGGCCCGTGTAATATTCATTCAATATTGCAGCTTTTCCTGCATCCAATGTGTTGTTATTCTTTATTACAAACTACACAACAACAAGGAATTAACCCAATAATATAAAAAGATACAAAGTAAATTATAAACCCCAACCTCCCTTATTGGTGAGGTCGACACATTATACTAACCCTCTTAGTATTTCACAGGTGGTATAGAAAATGTTGTAAAAATAAATACTGACTTCCGTATCTAGTATACTGATGTTTGCATGTTTTGTGTAAGTGTGTGTACCTACCAGCAATAAAGCAGCAGCTATCTATTTATGAGGAATTAGGAAGTAGGAATCATAGGAGAGTAGATAGTTAGATAGCAACAAAAATTTAATCTAATCCGAATTGAGCAATTTGTTTTGTTTTGCTTGTTTGTTGTTGTCGATGTCGGTAAAAACTTTCTCCTTTTCATCTCTCTACTAACCTGCTAACTCGTCTATCACTCTCTGTCTCAAGCCGCCTATTACCAATAGTGCGCTGTCTACGGCGGCGCGCGATTGATTTCTCGACAAAAAAAATAAGGACAATTGAAAAGCCCAAGAGTAGCACACTCTGCAAAACTTCTTCCTTCCCCTTTTAATAAATCATTCAATACAACTAGTGTATCCAAATCGCTACGTCCAATAGACTGAAATTTTACTAAGACCCTGCCGTCCCATCCCCCTTGTTGAGTTGTGTTTTTTTTTCTTTCCCTCAACCCCTCACAAGTCACAACCTTTATTATCCTCTAGTTAGATCCCCCTGGTTTAAGTTTCATCCGTTTTCTTTTTTCAATTATTTATGATAATGGAAGGCTATAGCATGAATGACGATCTTTATCCACTTGCTCTCCTCATGGACGAATTGAAGCACGATGATGTTGCGAATCGTGTTGAAGCAATGCAAAAATTAGATACTATTGCAATTGCATTAGGACCAGAAAGAACCCGTCAAGAATTAATGCCATTCTTACATGAAGTTGCTCAAGACGACGAAGAAGAAGTTTTCGCCGTATTAGCTTCTAAGTTAGGTGAATTTATTCCTTACGTTGGTGGTCACCAACATTGTCAACAAATTATATCAATTCTTTCAGTTTTGGCTTCTTTGGAAGAACCAATCGTAAGAGACAAGGCTATAGATTCATTGAATAAGATTTCATTAGAATTAACTCACGATGAAATTAATGGCATTTTCTTACAATTGATTGAAACCTTATCAACAGGTACTTGGTTTTCATCAAAAGTTGCTGCCTGTGGTCTTTACAAGTCTGTTATCATCAAGGTTAATGCTGCCACTAGAAAGAAGTTGTTATCATTATACTTGAAATTGGTTACTGATGATTCACCAATTGTCAGAAGATCAGCCGCCAGTCATTTACCCACTTTGATTGATAAATTGACCGAATTCACTAAGACTAATAAGGTGACGTCAGACGAAGTAACCAATCAAGATTGGGAAATTATCAGTCAAATGTTCCAGTTTTTAATTAATGACGATCAAGACTCAGTAAAGCATCTTTCAGTCGAAGTCCTTGTCCTGATTTTAGAATTTTTCCAATCTGTCAATGACCAAAGTCATAACCTGGAATTCTTAATTTCTTCTTTAAAATTGATTAACGATGAAAGTTGGAGAGTCAGATACGCCGCTGCTGATAAATTTGCAAAAGTTTCTAAAAATTTCATTTCAAATGAACTGGAACTTTTAAAGCTTGTTGATCCATTTATTCTGTTAATGAAGGATAATGAAGGTGAAGTTAGAAAGGCAATTGCTAAGCAATTACCAGATTTCTGTCTTTTGCTTCATAACACTAATAAAACAAATAGTAATGACATTATCTTAAATAAAATCATTCCAGTTGTTGATGAATTATCACAAGATCCTCATGAAAATGTTAGGGCTTCATTAGCATCAACTATTACTGGGTTAGCTCCAATTTTACAAAAGGATGCTACCATTGAAAACTTGTTACCAATCTTCCTTATGATGCTTAAGGATGAATATCCAGACGTAAGATTAAATATTATTAGTAATCTTTCAGTGGTTAATGAAACTATCGGCATTAACTTATTATCAACTTCATTACTTCCAGCTATTACTGAACTCGCTCAAGACAACAAGTGGAGAGTTAGATTAGCTATCATTGAATATATTCCAAAATTGGCTGATCAATTAGGTGTTTCCTTCTTTAATGATGAACTCTTATCACTTTGTATGTCATGGCTCTGGGACCCAGTGTTTGCTATAAGAGATGCTGCAGTTACCAATTTAAAAGAATTGACTACCATATTTGGCTCCAGTTGGGCAGAAAGAGAAATTGTTGATAGATTACTTAATAATAAATTTGAAACTATCGATGATGAAAAGATTGATTACTCAAATTTCATTATCAGAATTACATGTTTATTCGCTATAACTAAGTTGGTTCCTGTTATTGACTATGAAGTCATTGTCAATAAATTATTACCATTTATTGATAATTTGGTCACTGATGCTGTACCAAATATCAGATTCAATATTGCTAAATCATTCTTAGTTATTGTACAAAGATTCAATGATATTAATAATACTAAAAAGTCAGTAACTAAAGATGAATTTACTAAATTAATTAAAAATGATATTATTCCAAATTTGGAAAAATTACTGAATGATAATGATGACGACGTTAGATTCTTTGCAAGTAAGAGTATTCAAGAAATAAGTGTTTTATTTTAAATATATGTTAAATTACGAATGTTAGTATTATTTTTGTTTTTATGCTTAGGGTTTGATAGTCAACCTGTTTTCTCTATGATTCTTTATGGATAACATAGGGATACGTCTCTTACCGTATATGAACCAGAATTATCGGTTCTATGTAGAATTATATTTGATTTTTATCATTCTAATCACTAATACATTGACATTTTTCACTAGAAAAATCTTTCATGTGCTTTTGAAAAAGCGTGATCCTACAAATGGAAATGAGGGTTTGTTCACAACCTGTGTATTTCATAAGATATTAATTATATATATACAGCTGATCCGGTCATCAAATGAAATCATGCGGAATGACTGTTATGCTTTATTTCAGTCCCTTTTCCTTCATCTTCCTTTCGAGTTTTTCAAAATCGAAATCAAATGATGATCCACATCCACATGCAGTAGAAGTATATGGTGAGTCCACCACTTTAAAAGACGAACCTATAAGCTCCTTTGTATAATCTATTTTAGAATCTTGTAAGATTTGCAATGAGGAATCGTCCAATATCACATATGCAGTTTGGCCAGGTTCCTGTCTTTGAAATACAAGTAGCTCTTCGTCTTCTTCTGGATCTTGTGATTTTAACTCCTTATCAACATCAGAAAGTGCTAAATTATACTGGAAGCCATGACATCCACCACTTTCAACACTTATTCTTAATGCGGTACGAGGATTCTTATCTTCATCTGCGATCGAAGTCAACTTGGCACTTGCCCTTGAAGTAATTGCAATATGTAAATCGGTTGTACCATGAACCAACCTTGTTATATTGAAGTCATTAATGTCTTCTTGTGGTACCTCAACTGCTTCTTGCTGAATTGATTGTTCCCTAGACTGGGCTTGTGCAAGAGATTGTGGCTGGGCAAATGATGATGGAGTTAATGTTTTCTTTGCTGGAGAAGCTGAGGCATCTTTATTTACCAAAGCTGTTGAAAATTGATTTTTTGGAATCAAAAATCTGGTAGCAACCCTCAACGGAAGAGAAGACCTTGTTCTATATGAATGTTTAATAACGTTTCTTATCATAATGTTGCAGTCTATTGCAGTAATAATATTCAATCTAAAGAAAACCATTCTTCCTTTTTTACTTTTTGAAATTAGTCCATCCCATATAGACTGACCTATATCACGTGATTAATTACTAATCTGATATCAATAAGTTGAAGATATTGAAAAGTATTAAATTTGCAATATATCGAACGAATTCATCCCTCTGATCCAAGTTTTCTATATTGCAATCTACTGTGCACTATTATATAAAAATAAATCCAACATAAATTGAAGGGGATTAAATATTGCCATTCATTAATGGCTGCGAAATTCGGCTCCTTCATTAAAAATATGTTTCTAATTTATTCAACGAAAATTATACTTTAAATACAAAAGATTTGCTACATTCTTCTAGATTTATATTATTTATTGGCTATATAAAGTAAAGATGCCAATTTTATAATCTTATTCTTATAAGTATATTGTAATTGTATATGTGTATTTTGAATTTATTTTTTATTTTCTGAATTTTGTTTCACACCAACCTCTAGTTGAAATCTTCTCTGGCAACTCTCCATGATTTTAATAAGTCAAGGTGAGCCCAGTCTTCCTTTGGACCTTCCATACCAAAACTGATGTATCTAAAGTACCAGAAAGTTCCAATAACAGCGGCATACCAGAAAGCATAAATACCAATGTATAAACCCTTGGCAGTCTTGTTTTTAGAAACAAGTAAACCTCTGGTTAAACTTTCCAATTCGTATACAAAGATAATCATGGCAAAGTATAAGGCTGGGACATAATGATGGACATAGGTAACTCTCCCCATGATAACAAATGGAACAAAGTGTAAACCCCAACCAAACATTGGGTAAATACCACCCATAATGAAAAGCTTTAATTTTTGTGGATCGGAAGCTGGGAAGTCAACAATTTGTCTTTGCCATCTAACAACATACCAGATAACAACAAAGAAAAATGCAAGTACAGCAATTGTGGATGGCCAGGTAGTAGCTGGGGAACCAATCATAAAGTACTTGACATTTTGAGCACCCCAAGTACACATACGGATACCAACTCTTAAAGTTGGCCATTCCCAAGCTGATGATGCTAAATCATCTTGCTTCTCTGAATCTGGAATCAAGGCATTGTTAGTTGCCATCATTGCTAAATTTAATTGAATGAAATCTCTTAAGAATTTTGTTTTTGGTAATTTGAAATCAGGTGGGGTTGGTGGTAATAATGGGTTTTCATTGTTTTCAATATTCCACCAAGTTCTCTTATCCTTCTTGAATGGAGACTTGTAACAAACAACTTCACCTTGTCTGAACCCCCATTGTGGTAACGAGTTTCCAGTGACACCCAAGTAACAATCCATTTCAGGACTATATAATCTGAATGAAGAAGTTAATGGATGCAATCTCATCTTATCTTCGTCACCTAATTGTTCCATGATTTCAACAACCCAGTTATCCTTGGTATCACCAACGGTCAAGTTACCATAACAAGCAACTTCCCATTCTCCCTTAGAAACTGGTGCAGCCACGGCATGAGTATGTAAGTTTCTACCTGTCAATGGGTGCATAATTCTAACGGTCATACCATCAACAACGTATTCAATATTAAAGTTAGTGTCTGGGTCATAAAAATCTTCCCATCTTGGTCTTTGGAAAACCCAGTTGTTATTAGAATCCTTGTGGGAGTAAGTGGTAACTTGTTGTTGTTTGGAACCTTCTGGGAAAGTTTGAACATGAGAGTGTAATAATCCACCAGTAAGACCTTGATTCTTCAAAGTGACTTGTGAGTGACCTAAGGAAACTTCACGAGCTCCACCAAGGATATCACTACCAACCAAGTTAGCTTGGAATAATGAAGACATGTTAGCATCACCAGTTCCTGAGTGAGATAATAAATCAAAATGAATTTTAAAAGATAAAAGGAAAATTAAGATTGGAACAACAATAAGGGCAAAACCTCTTGCAGCCCAGTGACCAAAGTAACTCTTCCAAGTAATTTTCTTGTCAGATAATTTATTCCATAAATCGACAACGGTGTAAATTCCAATCAAAGTAGTAATGAAAAGACCAACCATCTTAACTGAACAAGTGCAACCAATGGAAACCCCAGTTAAAAGGATCCACTTCCACCATTTTCTCAGGTAAAAGTTATTGTAGTGTTCTGGGTGAGTATTGTAGTTGTTGAATCTAACAAAGCAAAACATGGTTGCAACAGTAAAGAATAAAAGCATTGAGTCTAAAAGAATAAACTTACCCAAGGTAACATAGGATAATTCTAAACAAACCATCAAGGTAAAGAGCCAGGTTGAAGCAATGGAAAATCCAATTTCTTTTAAAGTATAATAAGCTAATGGGACACACAATGAAGAGAATACTGCTTGGAAGACTCTCATCTTAGTAAAATCGATATATTCAGGGTAAACTTCACCAGATGGGAAATCCCATGAACCGTTGTAACCAGCCAAGTAACCGGAGAGCCCAACAAGCATCTTACCCAATGGAGGATGAACATCATGATAAAATTCATGTCTTAAATAGTATGAACCAAACTTACCAAAATGTGCTTCATCCCAAACGACGGCATTATTTGCACCAATTCTGTACAATCTAACACCAAATGATAAAGTGGTGAATACAATTGGAGCCAACCAAGATTCAAGATCCTTTAAGGATGAGCATATGCTGTCATCATTAGATACAGTCTTCTTTTGATCAATAGCATCTTCAGCTTCCTTGGAAAAGGACTCAGCTACTGCCGGGGTACTTACTCTATGACGAATGGAAGAAGTGCTTTCACTTCCATCACGACCTGTAGACGACATTTGGAGATTTTAAGGTCTTAAGTTGAAGAGAAGAAGAAGGAGAGTATGTAATAGGGAAAAAGTAATAGATGAAAGAGAAGAGAGAGAAAAAAAAGTAGCCCGCAATTGTTGCCTGTTCCCCTGTGTGTGTGTGTATCGGTGGTGGTTGACACGCAGGCAGAAAATTTCGCGGTGATGTGAAAAATTCCAAACACGTAAACCTTTAGGAAAAAAATAAGTATTCTGTGCGCGTACCCTGAGTCCATTTTACACTAATTACCGGCAGGGAACCCGGCTTAGAGCCCGGATTCGCAAATGGTATACTTCATTGCAATTAGTTGAAAATGCCAGTAAGCAAGACTGTAGAGGGTTGGTAGCAAGGTCTTAGGATACAATATTTATCTTTCTGGCTTTCTTGGTGGGGTAATTGGTATATATTTGGTGGTTTTTGTATTGCGGCTGCCATAATTTTGCAGCCATTTTTACGAGAGTAATCCAGTGTAGTCTACCACCACCTAAAGTTCTCTGAGACTGGCGATTGGAGTAGTAAGTGAATTAATTGGTGTTTTTTTTTCTTTTTTTTGTTTTTCTTTTACTTCTTTAAGTTGAGCTTGTATTGTATTGAATAGTATTTCTATTTACAGTAAAATGATATAATGCATTACTTATTATAAGTGAGGCACCGATTGGTGGTATATGAAAATTTAAAATCATACAATGAATCATTATTCGTGTGCAAAGTCAACATTATATATATATATATGTAGAAGGGATTCCCGTAAAGAACATTCCTTAGAACGGAATTCCCAAAAATACAAATGTGGGTTGATCAGTATTTGTCAAACAAACCCATATATATCCCATTGTATTTTGTTTTAATCATCTCTCTTATTGCTTCTTTTCATTATAAAGGGATATTAATAAATTCCAAACCAAAGATTGATCTTGTTCCTCTGGAGTGGTCAGGTCATAACTTAATATTGATCTGTGGATTTTAATTTTCCCATCTTGGGAAATATTCACAATTCTTGACATAAATCTTGTAAGTGGTAGATGGTGAAAATTCAACGAAGTGACGGACTTCAAGTGAGCAAATATTTTATCAACAAGTGAATTCGTATCTTCATTCCTCTTTCCTGTCTCTAGATCTTCTGTGTTTATTTCTGATTGTGCTTTCGTTCTTAGTTTCACTAATTTACTTAGATCTTTTTCAGGTACTAATATCGTTATATTTCTTAAATTATCACCAACTATACTGCTTGTTTGGAAAGTAAACTCTATATCACCAAATGCTCTTGAGGTATCCAACTTAGTGGCACTGGCCCCCATTCTATTTATTGTATTTTTCATAAAATCTTCACTGATCTTTCCTGGTTTTATGATCAATGGGTAAGGTAGTTCCAAACATTCCACAATTCTCAAAAGAGCTTCGCAAAGCAATGGATTAGAAGCCTTCACTAGTACCAATGTATTAAATACTTTCCCATCTCTTTCTCCCTCTTCTAGTTCTTTCCGATTGATAAAAATCATTGTTTGTGGTGGTAAGATTCTTGAATTTGGATGTCTGATGCTAAAATATGCAATTTCATAGTTCTTCTGTTGTAAAGTAGAGCCATTTGACGTGACTAACGCGCTCAATATTTCTTTATGGCTTTTTACTGAAGCAATTAAATCATTTGATGAATTTAAGATTAATGGATTGACTCTATTTAAATACTTAAATAAGAATTGTGCAAAATTGTCTAAGAACTCATCAAACTTCGTTTCATCGTCGTCATCATGTAGTGGAATTGAGCCATTAGATTTAAAAACTTGGAACGTTTGATCTAAAAATGCGTTTTCATTTATTATAACCATTTTAATGGCAAGATCATAATACTTGTTGTACTTACTATCATTGTTTATGTTTATATAGAATCAAATTGTTATATGTAGGTTTTAAATTATTGCATAGTTCCTGCACATGCAGAAATCCTTAATGGTTCAAAGGTAATAGGGTAATAGTAGGGAAGTCTGTATACTTTAGAGTCATATGAACGAGTATTACATGAGGATATACTTTATTGAGCTTTGCGTCGATACGATACGTGTTACTGTTAAAATGAGCAATTTAAATAAGGATTGATGGTTCAATAATGTTTTTTCATTACTTAATATGTTAGAGAATTTTGTAAGTAATTTGATGACAGTTCAACTTAAACAATACTTCCCTGCTCACGGTTTGCTAAATATGTAGAACACATATATATCCGTTTATCTCTACAAGGAAGACTTTTATGGATTATGTAGATAGATATGGATTTCCATATAAGTGCATAAGTTCACGTTTACACTCTGCACCTCGGTATCGCAGCTGTTCCGTAAAACACATTGAAGATACCGAATTTATGAATATTTAAAGAAATAGATATACATTGCCACTCTAAGTTGGAATATATCTTGTTATCAATTGGAATTCACTTATATACTCGGCAAAGTTGAAGAACATATTATAAATTATGTTTTCTACTCTAAACTCCCACATTTTCCTCTTAAATGCATAGCATCATCTGATACCAAACTTCTCACAGTCAACAGGAGAAACCAATAAAAAAACGGGCAGCATCTACAAACATTTTTTCTTCATCTTCTTCTACTTCTTCTTTTTCTTCTTCTACATTCTTTATTCTTATTCATTTAATATGTATTTGCATTTTCATACATACAAGTCTTATATACGGTTAGAGTGATGTTGTCTAACGATTACTAACTATCGTACCACCTAATACAAAATCAAAAGTTATCAAAATTCAATTGAATTATAAAAAACTTACAACTTTGGTTCAGAACCACGAGCGTCGGCTAGTTATTCAGAAGAGACCTTAGCAACGTGTTCTAATAAGTCAACAACTCTGGTGGAGTAACCGTATTCGTTATCGTACCAAGAGATTAACTTAACGAAAGTTGGGGATAATAAGATACCAGCCTTTTCATCAAAGATGGAAGAGTGGGTGTCTTGTAAGAAATCGGTGGAGACAACAGCGTCAGAGGTGTAACCTAAAACTCCCTTTAATGGACCATCAGCAGCCTTCTTGATAGCTTCAGTGATTTCAGCATAAGTGGTTGGGGTCTTTAATCTGACGGTTAAATCAACAACGGAAACATCAACGGTTGGGACTCTAAGAGACATACCGGTTAACTTACCGTTTAATTCTGGAATAACCTTACCAACGGCCTTAGCAGCACCAGTGGAAGATGGGATAATGTTACCAGAAGCGGTTCTACCACCTCTCCAATCCTTGTGGGATGGACCGTCAACGGTCTTTTGGGTAGCAGTGATAGAGTGGACAGTGGTCATTAAACCTTCTTCAATACCGAAAGCATCGTTGATAACCTTAGCTAATGGAGCTAAACAGTTAGTGGTACAGGAAGCATTGGAGACAATGTTTAAGTCCTTGGTGTACTTTTCTTGGTTAACACCGACAACAAACATTGGAGCATCGGAGGATGGAGCGGTAATGATAACCTTCTTGGCACCACCTTCAATGTGCTTGTTGGCACCTTCTAAAGTGGTGAAGACACCGGTGGATTCGATAACGTAATCGACACCAGCCTTACCCCATGGGATGGCAGATGGGTCTCTTTCACCGAAAACCTTGATGGATTGACCGTCAATGACTAAGTTGTCACCTTCAGAGGTAACTTCACCCTTGTACTTACCGTGAGTGGAATCGTACTTGAACATGTAAGCAGCATAGTCTGGAGCAATGAATGGATCGTTGATAGCAACAACCTTAATGTCCTTTCTAGTTAAAGCAATTCTTAAGACGAGACGACCGATACGACCGAAACCGTTAATACCAATAGTAATAGCCATTGTGATTTATTTATATATATATAACAAAATTGAGTTTGTATAAGGAGAAAAGAAGAAGAAGAAAAAAGAGAAAGTAGGAAAAAATTTCAGGGGGGAGGTGCTGCAATTATCCCCTTTATAAGTTTTTTGGAAGCTGGAAAATTCGACGCTCCCCTCCCTCCCATTCACTGGGCCCCGGGCCATAGAAATCCATTTGGTATGACTTTGCGCGGGTGCACGACTTCCGGGTTACCGCATACGTTTTGATACGCTTACACGTTCTGGGAAAATATGTATTATGAGTCACGTGTATGGATGAGTTAGTTAGTGAAAAATTAAATAAATAAAATTAAAAAAAGCAACAGCAACATGGTCAAATAAAAATAAAAATAAAATGTGACCAGATTACTAATCGGATGCTTACAAAATTGAAGAAGAGAGATAAACCAAAGTGTTTTTTTTTTCTTTCTTTTAGAAATGGGACGGATTGCTACTGGCGATTTTAATTGGATCCTTGCACAAAAAAAAAAAGTTGCTGTATATTTCTCGGGCTCGGAGTAGAGCGATTTTTTTTTTTCTCTCTCTCCTTACAACCTCTCATTTGTGGGGGGGGCCAAGTTAAATATCCATTGGTGTTTTAAATCATATGTTCCCGGAGAAGCTAGGAACTATATCCATTTGACCGAAAGTGAAAAAAAAATTCACGTCCAACCAACTAACCAACCAAACAACCAACCAATCGAAATGTAGTAACTGTAATGTTATACATAGTGATAAACAGCTGGATATGCAGTTAAGAGTAAATGAGGCACTACTTATGCGTGGGCTCTCCTATACCACAACATATCCCGTGACTACAATTTTTTTTCAGTTAACTAACTTACAATGTTTCTTTTTTTGTTGAGGTTGTATACTTAAGTCTATTCAGGTAGAAGATATACTGGGAATTGTTGAAAAACAAAAATTATATTCGAAAACTCTGTCGTCCACAGTAGATGGGAATTATTTTAAACTTAAACTTGAACGACGCTCCGCTGGCGCTCCGGCGAGGACAATTGCATTGAGCCTATCTCCCTTCGGTCGTAGTTTCTGGCTCTACTGGGAGTTATACTTACCTCCTCGGAGAGGAGCAAAGCTCGATGCAATCGTCCTCCCCGGAAAGGGGCCCTAGCGGAGCGGTAGCATTGAAGGATTATCTTATTTTTAAGTATAGCCCTCCAATGGTTTGGCTGTAGGGATGAGGTAAGTGGTGGCTAAGCCTCTTACAAATAAAATGCTCTAATTCTGCTGCTGAATTGCATCTCCTCGTGCAGAGAAATTTCCTAATTGCAAACTAACCCATAATTTCAATTCATTAATTTCTTTTTCTTTTATTCCTTTTTGTTTCGTTTTGTTTTGTTCTGTTTTATGTAATTATCTTATATAAAGTATTTACAGCAACATTGCTGTCAATTTGCAGCCGCGGAAATGGTTCAACAAATAGTTGTTCCGCAATTTTTCACTTTTAAGGCGCGTCAGTACATTCCCAATCAGTCGGTTCATAAGCATCTGGTTGATCAATTTCTTTGATCTCATCCTCGGTTAATGAAAAATCATAAACATCTAAATTACTCTTCAACCTTGAAATAGTCTTCGTCTTCGGTAATGGGATATTTCCATGTTGAAGTGACCATCTGATTAGTACTTGTACTGGTGATACGTCGTATTTTTTAGCAATTTTCCCAATACCAGAATGGTCAACTTTGTATCCATGGGTTAATGGGGCATATGCTTCAACTTGAATATCATGTGATCTGCACCAATCGGCTAATTCTTGTCTCATAACCCAAGGACTTATTTCAATTTGGTTGACTACTGGCTTTATCTTTAAACCTTCCCATGCAAGCAACTGCTGTAAGTGCTTAACCCCGTAGTTAGAAACCCCAATGTTTTTAACTTTACCAGATTCAACTGCTTCTTGCATTGCCTTCCAGGTTTCTAATCTCTTTGATGGTCCACACAATGGTGAATGAATTAATAATAAATCAATGTAGTCAACATCTTCAACCTGTTGTAAGCATCTTTTGATTGCCGTCTTAGCATTGGAGTATCCACACTCTGAGTTCCAAAGCTTTGTCGTATAAAATATATCTGACCTCTTGTTGTTTTCCGGATCTTCCTTTAACCATTTGTTAATCCCTTGACCAACCTCATATTCGTTTTGATAAAGAACTGCTGTATCGAAATGTCTATATCCCACTTTACACGCGTTGTATACTAATTCTGCGGTAATCTTATTGGGGATTTCGTAACATCCAAGTCCAACGGTTGGAATTGAATTTCCTGAAGTTAATTTAATTGATTTTGAAACTGACATATCGGTTTTCTGTTTTGTGTATAACGAAAGTACCCAAGAAAAAAAAAAAATAAAGAAAGTGGTAAGGTTTTCCAATCTAATTTATATATTTATAGATATATTTTAGATTGCTCTTTCTAGATTTATCTTTATAGTCACGTGCCCAAATCTTTTGATTAATCATGGTGCATTGTGCATTGTGCATATATTCATACATAAAGTGTAAATCAATAGTCAAAAGTATAAGCGAATCTCACAGTAAGGGGATAATACTCACACATCAAGAGGTATAATAAATAAATAATCTACAGTTCAATAAATTAATACTAATTATATAACGTTACAAGTAGTGTATAAGTTTGTTTGTTTTTTTATTAAAGATTTTAAGTGAATATTTATAATTATTGGATTAGGATCAAACTTATGAATGATAAATATATTATTCTTCCTTTCATCGAAGAGGTAAATGTATTAAATTCCCAAAATTTTCATTCCAAAAAGCCGTCCACTTCTAAATATTTTATAAAGCACTGAAAATCGTTTATCAGTCTAAGATTGAATGCTTATCAAACCGTTTCTTTCAACCGTTGAACGGCGCCGGCAATTGAAAGATTTTTCATACAACGGAAAAATAAAGCGGAAAAGTTTTTCCGCCTTATCTTTAAAATTAAGCGATTCTTGATTATGCATAATATCTTGTTGAAGTCAAGCACTTATAGGGCGATACTCGAATATAAAAGGAAGGTAATTTCCTGGGAAGAGAAAAGAATATTCATAATCTCATTCATCCATACACTTCTCTATATATTATATACAATGACCAAAGTTTCCGTTGTCCAAGCTGAACCAGTCTGGTTCGATCTCCAAGGCTCAGTCAAAAAAGCTATTTCCTTAATCGAAGCTGCTTCTAAAAATGGGAGTGAACTTGTTGCATTCCCAGAACTCTTCATTCCAGGTTACCCAATTTGGATTTGGCAAAACGCTGCTGATATTCCAAAGAATATTAACTATATTGAAAATTCTTTGTACATTGATTCAGATGAATTTAGATCGATTCAAGAAGCTGCTGCTAAGTATAAGATAAAGGTTGTTTTGGGTTTTTCTGAAAGGTTTGGTGGTCTGATCTATGTTTCACAAGCTATAATTGATTCTGATGGTGAAATTCTTTTAACAAGGAGAAAGATAAAGGCAACTCATGTGGAAAGAGTTTTGTTTGGCGACGGTAAGGCTGCTGATTTAAATAATGTAACTCCAGTTGAGTTCAAAGATAAGTCTTATAATGTTGGTTGTTTAAATTGTTGGGAACATGCCTAGCCATTATTAACTTTCAACGCTGCAACAAAACTGGAAGACATCCATGTTGGTGCATGGCCACCATTAGATGCATTTGATTCAAGTAACCCTTCGGATTTAAACAGTCTTCGTGTAGAAGGATGTAAATCATTGGCTCAAGCTTATGCTATTCAAAATCAATGTTTCTATTTATTTGCTTCAGCTATTATCACGGAACTGGTTTATAAGCAGGTTGATAACGTACCATTCCCTTTTAAGGTAAATGGTGGTGGTTGTTCAGCAATCTACGGTCCAAGTGGTCAAAAATTAACTATTGATTTGGACCCAACTGAAGAAGGTTTATTGACAGCTACAATCAATCCAATATTATTAACAATCAATAGACACTTTTTAGATACCATTGGACATTATTCAAAACCAGAATTATTCTCTTTACAAGTCCATCAACCAAACCCAAACGTTGTTAATAAAACCTTAGATTAATGCAAACCTAAAATAATAAAAAATCCACTCTCCATCAGTTCTCATGTACCCATTTCTCTTTTTTTGCACCAAACGTCATTTGTTATGTCATACAAGAAGACATGAATAAATATCCAAGATAAAAAATTTTTTACTGTCATCCGTACTAGGTACCTTAGCGAACGACAGCTTCTCCGGAAATATAGTGGAGGGGTTTTCCGAATTCTTCCAGAAATAACTTAGACACCAGTGGTCACTGTATTTAGAATCAATAAAAATTATGTTGTATACACTACGTAACTTATCCAAATCCCACCCTCCATCGAGCGGCGCATCATCACCTTCTATCTAGTGTGTCAAATTTAAATGAATGCAGCATGTGCAACTTCTGCACCTTTTTGCAACTTCTGTAAATTCTGCAGCTTCTGCATCATTTAATCAGGAACAACATTTGGTTATTGAGACGTTGGTTTAATTTTTTTTTTCTCTTATGGTATTTGTGTATGTATGTCGTAAGTGATAAGGTTTAACATAAATAAAATATTGAACTTCCAAAAAAAAAAAAAAAAAAAAAAAAGTTCAGAGCCTAATCTATGACATCAACGAAAATGAAAATAATAAAATTCTCAAAATGAAAATTTCGAAAAGGCTATATTAGTAGACTTTATCAACTTTGAAGTCACTCGTCAAATATGGGTAAGAAAGTATCTTCGGCATGCACTAGATGTAAAATAAGGAAGCGTAAATGTGATGGTCAGTTGCCTTGTAGGATTTGTGCGGAGACAGCCAGTGAATGCATTTATAAGAATATTGATGGTAGAAGATTCAAACAGGAGCAATTGAAGACTTTGGTCCAACAAAATGAAAATTTAATAAAATTTATCGAAAATAATGTTTTAAATAAGCTCCCATACTTGAGAGATGAAGTAAAAGATATAATTTCTAATAACCGATTCACCTTTGGTAGTGTAAAGGATAACAGTAGTGATGAATTGCCAAAGGATGAGATTGCAGATATAATATCAGACAAAATATCTGAGAGCATCGCCGCGAGAGACTTGACTCCAAAATGGGATATACATTTGGATAGTAATGGGAAAACTGTTTTCATTGGGCCAAGTTCAAATACCACTTCTTTGCTTGAGTCGTTAAAAGAAATTTCCGAAAGTGGTCATCCTAATTATGAAATTGAAATCGAACAATTTTTAGACACTTTATTTCTGGATAATCATTTGATTGAGTGGTCAATACAAACTTTGAAGTCAAACATTGGGAATCTTTTTTATATCTTGGAGGATATTGACTTTGAGAAAGTGGTACAATTGGGTAAGGTACCACATGAAGTGACTACCCTGAAGATATTACTTTGTTGTATTATATCATTCAGTTTGAGCTATGATACTTCTTCAAAATATGCTGGACATCAAAATGTATTATCCAAATTTATTCAAAGGAATTTATTAACTGTCTTGACAGATACGGCGCTTGGTTGTTGTAAACAAGATACGGCAAACAATTTATGCTCATTGATTATTTTGGTTGGCGTTGAGTTAGGCAAGGGAAATGAATTTTTGTGTTGGCTTTACAATTCATTACTTGCCTCTCATATTCAACATCTAGGTTTACATATTTCAGTGGGTGAACATTTTAAGTCAAAGTTTTTTTGGACTGCTGTGATTGTTGATAGAATAACTGCTAATGTATTAGGTAGGAATAATTTCATAAGTTATCAGACAATAATGAGCCATAGTTATGATTATAGTTCGTCTGATCCTTCCCTTGACGAGGTAGTCTTCAAATATAACACTAAGCTTTGGACTATACTTAATCAATACATGGATCAAATTTATACTTTTAGATTTGAGTTTTATACGACTCATCGAAAAGATGAACTATTCCAAGGTTCAACGAATGCGATGGATGAGTTATATGCTAGTTTACCAATTGAATTGCAAATTGACGTACTTGATATTCCGGTGGATTTGAATATTTCAATCTTATTGTTTCATATACAATTTTTCATGTCTTCTTTACTTCAATTAAAACCGTTTGTATGTACTGATGAGTTTGGGAAAAGAGCAATGCTACGATGTCTTGAAAAGGGAGATAATGTTATTCGAATTATCCAAGTATTCAATAATTGTATTACAACTGAATATTGTCCCCTCCATTATAGCTATATGTTGTTTGGAATCGCGGTATTTCAACTTTTGGTTTTACTGCAACCGTATTCGATATTAATTGGAATGAAGGAGAAATTCTTTTATATTGTAAGAACTTTAAAGTATCTTAGTGGGCAATGGAAGAAGTCAGGGGAGTATATAAAAGGACTATTAACTTATGCTTGTCGCTGGAATATTGACTCTGAAATCATTGATGAGATTAAAAGTATATTGTTTAGTGAATTGGTAGTCGGATTAGACGAATTCAAAACTATGAATGCTTCATTTTTCTGCAAAATCCAAGAATTAAGTTCAATTGGGAATGAATTCGTTCCACTAGATTATGAATTAGCTTCTTCAGATATTACACAGAATACTGAATATTTTACGAGAATTTAGGGGGGGGAATATAATTTGATAACATTTTTAAAAAATCTTCTTCGGAAAGTCGGAAGAATGTTTGATAGAAAATGTATGATACTTTCTTACCGTATCTCAATAATAGACGCCTTTCGGAAATAATCCGAAAGAATTCAAAAAAAGAAAAATAAAACTGCCTTCTAAATGCATAATGATGAATGTCTACGGTGTTTGGAATGACTGGGACTATCCGAGTCGGATACGAAATGGGCTTAAGTTGCATAATCTATCTAGCTATCTATCGTAGTGTAGACACTGTTATCAGGTGGTAAATAGATTATCTTTTTATTTATTTTTTCTGCTTTTGATTATGATTTTCCTTTTGCTTTTGCTTTTGCTTTCTTTTTAATTTAATTTAATTATCGGCCTGCTCAACAATATCCTTTATCTAAACGCATCATGTGGTGTAACCTAAGTAGAGAGAGACATTTTTATTTATTAAAACATTTGGTTCCACTTTGTCTGACATTTTTCGGCAAGCTGAAAATAGACTTTTTAGGGCGGTCAATTACAAAGGGTCCTCAAATAAGGTAATACCGGGGGTATCATGGTAATAAGCGGAAATAAAAGGGTAGAGCAAAAGGAAAAAGTAATAATAACGTTTGGAAAACCTTACAATGCAGTGTTCTAATACTTGCAACAGATACGGCTAACGTATTTTTAGAATAGGGCTTGAACTCGGATATCTATGTGGTACTTCACTAATGATGTCGGTCGTCGGTCGGCCTGATTGCAATGGAACGGAAGTAAATTTAATAACTCAATCGCGGGAATTAGCCGATTATTTTTTTTTTTTTTTTAAATTTATTGATTTATTTGATTATGGAAAACATTTACGAGCTTTTCATCCGAAGCTTTTATATATTACATGACAATAAAAAAAAAAGCATTTGGGTAAAAGGATACAATTATTGACTCCTTGGCAGCAATGAAGCAACGATACATTCAAAATCAAATTTTTGGTAACAATACAGCCATGGTCCAAACTGAACAGTTTCTTTCTTTTTTTTTTTTTTTTCTTTTTCTTCCGATAATTTCTGTTCTTTGTTTTTCACTTCTAGAAGCATCATTTACGAGTTATCATACTTAAGTACTACAACGAAGCTGAACAAAAAAGGCAAAAGGACTAGAGCCAAGTTGGAGTAGCATGCTATTCCAATCGTAAGATTAGAATTATGTAATTAAAATGAATCTCTCCACTTTTGGGGTGTCCGCATATCTTACCACCAATTATTCCTTTTTACTCCTCTGTTCTTTTGTTCTTTTGTTCTTTTTTACCAATATATCTATTGCTAGTATATGGACTAGAACCTAACGAAGGATGAAATTTAACTTTTTGATTCAGAATATTAGCAATCGGAGTAGTCCACTTTTTTTTTAACTTTAATTCTTTACTTTCTTTTCTTTTATCAAAATAAGGTTTCTCCAATGGCTATTATTATTAAACAGTCATCAAAGGTGTTTTTTCGTTAGTTCTACCAAGAAAAAGGGTGCAAAAATTCCACATGCCGCATACTGTGCGACTAAAGAAATCATCCATATATTATAAATCCAATTACTTAAGAATCTAGAATGAAGGGAGAGACTAGACATACCCCACTGCCCGTCTACACTAAAAAAAAATAGAATTGAGATTATCATTGCTAATTTTGTATAATCATTGCCTATTCTAGTACTGACAAAATACCGATTGTTATTACTAGTGAAAGGAGTTTTACTTTGCTTTAGAGGAAATAAAAAAAATAAAAAAAAAAATAAAAAAAAGTGTTCCAAATTATGCGCACTATCAAAATGATCAGATCCGAGTGAAATTTTGATAAAGTTAAGCAATCGTACTGTTTTGGCTTTGGCTCACAGTCATTCAGTCTTTGTATGAGGCTTATTTCCACCCACCGATAGCTCGCTCGGTGGTTTCAAATTATATAACTACGAGAAACAGAAAGAGCAACTTGAACTACTTTCTCAATCACCGAGCCTGTTTTAGGACATATCGAACAGAACTCACTGGAATATTCTCTCTTATGTGCGTTCCGAGATATATCCTTCCCTTTTTTTTTTCGCTCATACGCATTCTCGGATACCCGAGTGTTAATTTTTTTTTTTTTGATTCTTGCCTTTTCCGCATTTCGTTCCGACCGTTTGGCTTTGTTAGCCTTTCTATGTGACAGTGACCTCATTTGTAAAATATCTCGCATATACTGTAAGCACCGATGGGGGAAGTAATATAAATGTGAAGTAAATCCTTCTAATACGGCTGGATATTTTTTTTGGAAATATATTTTTTTGTTTTCCATTAGCAAAGACAAAATACAAAATACAAAACAAAACCAGAAACAAACATAAATACAAATTATAAGGACAACATAGTGATCAATTAGAAGAAAAGATACACTAATCAGAGGAAATATCAATCCAACAGAAATAAAGTTATAGAGGAAGAAAAGATCACGTAATTTCATTTTTGTTACTACCACTATAGCTAATAAAAATTAAGAAATTCTTCAGTGCTACTACTCCACACTATTAAATACACTACTACAACGGCAATTACTAAAATTTGGTAAAGTCAAACAAAGTCATATTTTTCAGCTTTTCTTTTTTTAATTTTATTTTTTTTTTTTTTTTTTTGGTTGCTTACTCAGAGCGGTTTATCTCCGAGTTGCAGCTTATTAAAGAAAGTCCCCCCCAAACTTGAAAAATAGATATAATAACAGCAACAGCTCATTTTGTTATATATCAGATAATCTTTTTTTTTTTTTTTGGCCCTTAATCATGATAATGCCAGTTGATTCACCATCTTCTCCAGAGTACGAAGATTTTCATAGTAAACCTCACCACCACAAGAAGAAGAGAGTTGGAAAGGCTTGTGATTCTTGTCGTATCAAAAAGACAAAGTGTGATGGTAAAAAACCTTGTGGTAAATGTCTTAGTGATAATAAAATATGTGTTTTCACTGAAAAGAGGAAATCAAAGGATAAGAATCATCCACAAGGATATGTTGAATTATTGGAAACAAGAATAGATTTAATTAGTAAGGCTTTAGAGAAATTAATTATCCTTTCTACTCCGTATTTAAAATTCTTAAAAGATTTACAAGTTCTGGATCATGAAGTTATTCCAATTAATGAAGTGGTTCAATATTTAATCAATAAGGAAGGTTTATTAAAGAATCATCCTATTGAATGGGAAAATGGTGCCTATATTGCTGCTAAATTATCAACTGATAAAGACGGTATCCAAAATGCATCCAAGCAATTTGCATTACATTCACAAATTTTAGATGAAAAGGCAAAAGAACAGGAGAAAAGGGGAAAGAATAAAGGACATGGTCATGAACATGATCACGAACATGAACATGAACAAGAACAAGAACAAGATGAAGAGTACGATGAAGAAGATGATGTTGATGAAATCAAATTAGAATATGAAGAACCACCAATTGTTACGCAACAACTGCTGTCACTGCTGGTTGCATCGTCATTATTTCTGCATGCACAAGTTAAAAAAGAAAATAATATTAATAATGATGATGTTGATGATAAAATCGGTCTTAATCATAACGTCCCACCTCCAATTGGTCTTGGTGGTTCAAGATCTGCTATTAACTCAAATGATAGTGCAACCTTTTCTTTAAGGAAAACTGATTCATTCACTAAACTGCCAGAATTGGATAGGCAAAATAGTATTTCTGAGCAATTAAGCTTTGATGATTTCCCACTTAGCGAATTCTCATCAGGTGGAGCTATTGCATCTTCTGCTGCTGCAATGCAAGGAGGAATGTTTTCATTCTTAGAATATGATTCTGATAGAAACACTCCAAGACAGCAGTATCAGAATCCTTCTCCGATATCTCAATTTGACTACTTTGACACACAGCAACCACTTCCAGATCTAAATCGTGGAGAACTTTTATCTCGTGAAGGTTCTGGATCAGTTACATCACTTACCAACAAATTTGAAAATCATGAAATTCAATCACCTATTGCTAATTCGGTTGCCATGTCCACTTCACAGAGTAATCAAACATCTTCATCAAGTGCCCGAAGATCATCTTCAATATCAAGACCATATTCTCCAAACCTAATTCATCAACAAAAATTGAAAAATGGGCATGTACATAAACCAGTAACCAATTCTCACCATAGCCATCATCATTCACAAACTCAAGATGAGTTTAGGATAAAAAGAATTAATTCTTCATCATCGGTAACTACTCCAACCTCTGAAGCGATCACCAGTAATGTGCTACCAAAGGAAGGATTTGAGTACAACACTTCAGTTCTACCATCTGAGCCATTCAGATTTCTGCATCCAGGATATGATGGATTGAGCATAATGGATACTGAAAACATGGAATCAATGTTAATCAAGAATCCTTTCTTACATGATTCCTAATTACGACATATTAAACTATTCAACACCTAACATATTTTTGTTTTTTGCTTCTTTACAGACACTTCTTTCGCTGCTTTAATTTCATACATATGCGGAGCTAAATTATGATATATATACGAACTTATTTAATGAAATCAATAAACTTATAGTAAACAATAATTGTATTTTGATTATATATAACTTTTGCAAAAATCATGTTAAATATTATATATCTCAGAACAAACAACCTAACTCTTTATTTAAGTTTACTATTTTTAATACTCAGAAGCAACCTCTAAACCTTACAGCAAATTGGAAGCAATTAAACAAGAGTTAAATGATCGTGTTATTAGTTTCTTTTTTGATAATCTTTTTTTATTTAAATTTAATAGCTTGGAAAATGTATGTAGTAAATCTAAATTTTAAACTTGCAACCAAATAAGAAAAATGAATTTTTGTTCAAGGCCGAAACAAACTAACTGATAATTAAACCTGAGTATAGAGTCCAAACTCAGAAACGCCCAAATTCTAACTATATACATTTCATAATTGGTTTTTTGTATTTTGCAACCATAAGACAACACATCAATACACCAAAATGATACCAAATTTTTTACTTCGTTGACTTGAACACACATACGATTTTATTAAACCAATTTTTCAAGTGACTTAAAGTATCATAATTTGGTCACATGAAACTATATATGCTTAATAATCTATTACTTCCTTGCCCATAATAGCTTTGAGAAAGGGAGGAACTAGCATTTACATACCATCTAAAAAAGGTAGTGCGCTGATTTTTGTTGACCTTTTGAATTAGCAAACAGGGCAATATTATTGGTCAAGGGTGATGCGGTGGCTCAATGGTAGAGCTTTAGATTCCAAACCTAAAGGTTGCAGGTTCGATTCCTGTCCGCGTCAATTCCTTCTTTCTTTTTTTTTTTTCTGTCTGTTGCAGATCTGAAAAATTTGAAAGAAACACATTTTCTATTATCTTCAATTAAAACAGAATTAATTTTTTTTTATAATTCCTTTCTCTTTTTTGGGTACATAGAATGGCCAAGAAAAGTAAAGGGAAGGAACCACCACCACCACCACCTCCGGATCCTAAGGATAAGAAGTCAAAGAAGAAAGGTAATAATGATACACCACCACCGTCAGATGAGCCTGCAAAACCTCAAAGAGGTTTAGCTATTGGTGATAATTTCGGATGGACTGGTAAATTGCCTGCTACCTTATTATTTGAGTACGCTCAAAAGCAAAAGTGGGAGAAGGTTGTAATTGATATGAGGAAGAATGCTAAGGGATTTACCGGGGTTGTAAATCTTAAGTGGAAGAATCCAAAGACTCAAGAAGTAATCAGCGTTCAAATGATTCCTCACTCAGATACCTACCAACCAAGGGAAACCACCAACGAAGCAAGACATTTTGCTGCAACTTATGCATTGTATAGGATCAATTTTGTTAAAAATATGAAGATGGTTTTACCTAAACTTTTCAGAGATTATTGGTCAGATTTAGAAGTTGCTAGACTAGAAATGCTAAAGAAAGACAAGGTGTTCCACGATATACTATACAACGCCCAACCATTCCAGGTATTCATAGAACAAAGGGAAATTACTGAAAAAAGGGAGAAGGATAGGTTGATCAAGGCACTGCAGGACGAAAAGGTAAAAAAGGCAACTATAAGTATTGCAACAACTGTTAGTACTGGAACCAAGAAGAATAATGACAATAAAACCACGGGTAAAGTCACCAAACCAGCTCCTGTAAAATTGAATAAGATTATGAAGAAAATTCCAAGCTTTCCTAACAAGGCATGGGAGAATGCGCCATTTATAGACTTTACTTCAGAAATGAGAACTAAGATTGAAGATTCAATCAAGAAGCATATTAATTGGACTATACAAACTAGTCCAAGTGGTGACAATAAGAATTCTCACGAAGATTGGTTTAGTGCTCTCACATCATTTGGATTTAGAGAGTTGCATATCAGAGAATCATTTAAATACACTTCCACTTTTACAGATTCACTTGAATGGCTTTTGTTTCATATACCTGAAGATGATTTACCGCCATTTTTCATGAAGTCTGATAAGGATTCTGGAGTTAGTTTGAAAATTTCTAAGGACATTCAAATGGAGTATATGATCAAGAGAATAAGTGAATCTGCCGTTGATAAGGATGAAATTTTAACTTCATTACAACAAAACAATAATGATGAATTGGAAACCGTAGTCCAGATAACCCACAAATTGGTCAATTTTAATTACAAAAGTGAGGAAGTAGCAGAAGAGGAGCCAGATTCTCTTGAATTATGGAAACAAGAAATTGAAGGTATTCAATTGATGAACGAGTCTAATACTGTGGAATTTGTACCTGGTTCAAATGAAAAGATTGCCACCATCCAACTTAATCCTACAAAGATCGACAAGGGTTTATTATGTGTGAAACTATTCAAGTGTAAAAACTATCCACAAAATATACCTGGGATTCAATTGATTGTAAACAATACGTCTTTTAGATTGGCTAACTATATCAAGTTGTCAATAATCCGTCAATTATTACATTATATTGTCGATTCTGGATTTGTTGGAAGTTGCTTTGTATTTTCGATTGTGGAATGGTTAGAAGAGAATATTGCTAAAATTATTGATAACCCTGGAACTTTGTTTGATGAATCGATTTTAACCAAGTCAATAGCGAGTGATCCAAATACAAGTAATGGATCCACTTCACCTTCTTCTAGAGGGAGATCCTTTAAAAAAGTCAGACAGCTTTCTGCTGCACAAATTGAAGAGTTATCTAGGGATTACCAACAAAAGCAAAAATCTTCAGCAATGCTCAGTTCTATTTCCAAAAGAAAGAACTTACCAGCTTGGAAAAAGGCTCAAGATTTGGTTTCTATTATTAACTCAAACCGTGTTACAATTGTTACAGGGGAGACAGGGTCCGGTAAATCTACACAAATTGTTCAATTTATATTGGATGATTTAAACTCAAGAGGGAAGTTCCAATCTAAAATTATGTGTACACAACCTAGACGTATTTCAACTATAGGTTTGGCTGAAAGAATCTCCGAAGAGAGATGCGATCAATTAGGGAAAGAGACTGGTTACTTAATTAGAGGTGAAAACAAAACAAATCCTAACACAAGATTATCATTTGTGACAACTGGGGTACTTTTAAGAATGATTCAATCTGTGTTGACCAATAAAGGCGGTAATACAAACTTATTCGATGATTTAGAATATATATTTATTGATGAAGTTCATGAAAGATCTGTTGATAGTGATTTCTTGCTTATCATTTTGAGAAGCTTAATGAGTAAATTCCCTAACTTGAAAATTGTACTTATGTCTGCTACTATCAATGTTGATACGTTCAAGAACTTTTTCAAAACTCCATTAAATCATATCCATATTGAAGGTCGAACATTCCCTATCAAGGATTATTATTTGGATGAAATTTTGGATGATTTAGATTATTCATTCCAAAATTATGACGGTGAAATAATAAAACCAAAGGCTGATAGTCAATATTTTCAATCCGGTAACATCAATTACGAATTGATTGCTAAATTATGTGGTAAAGTAGATTCAAAACTTGGATCTGCCAATGATGGTTCTATCTTGATATTCTTACCAGGTATAATGGAAATCAACAAATGTATAAGGACCATAGAAGAAATTAACAAGACCAGGGATTTCTGGTGTTTACCTTTGCATTCTGCTTTGACTTCCAATGAACAAAAGAAAGTGTTCAATAGAGCACCAAAGGGAAGCCGTAAGATTGTTGTTTCCACTAATGTAGCAGAAACTTCCATTACTATCCCAGATTGTGTGGTCGTTATCGACTCAGGAAGATCTAAAACAATGTTTTTTGATTCCAAGATCAATTCAACGAGGTTAATTGAAAATTGGTGTTCCAAAGCTGAAATTGGACAAAGAAGAGGTAGATCTGGTCGTATAACTAATGGTAATTGTTATCATTTATACACCACAGATACCGTGAAATCTATGTTGGATCAACCGATCCCAGAAATTAAAAGAACAAGATTAGAAAACCTTTATCTTGTGGTGAAGTCGATGGGGATTGACAAAGTTGAGACATTCCTTAACAGTGGTTTAGACCCACCAGATCAATCATCATTGGCCAAGTCTAAGCAGTTCTTAATTGATATCGGTGCTTTGGAAGAGACAGATGATTTGATGACGAATATTTCCCACTTAGGTAAATACTTATCATTACTTCCAACTGATTTACAGTCTGGTAAATTATTAATTTTGGGTTGTATTTTTGGATGCTTAGAAACTTGTTTAACAATTGCAGCCATAAGTATAACAGGTAGTCCATTTAAGAGCAGTTTTGAAGAGCGTGAAAAAGTTAAACAAATTCAAAATGGATTTTCAATGAACCAAGGTGATATGATTGCAATGGTAAGAGCATACAATGAATACATGAAATTGAAAAAGAATGCGGGCCCAGCAAAGAAATTCCTAAGTGACAATTATTTATCATTCTTAACCATGAAGGAAATTACAACTACTCGTGGTCAATATATAAATATTTTACAAGACATTGGATTTGTGCCACTTCATTATAAAGGAGGAGAAGATTTAAGATTGAATAAGAACAACGAAAAGTATTTTATTGTTAGGTCAATTATGACAGGGTCTTTTTACCCACAATTAGCAAGAGTTCAATTACCAGATCCAAAATTCTTTCAAACAGCTGCTGGTGCAGTATCTGTTGATCCTGATGCAAAGAGTACGAAATTTTGGATCAGAAACGAAGAATTCATAAATAAATTGAACAATGGAGAGAATGAAGGTCCTACAGACGTACTACCATGCTCTAGAGCTTTTATTCATCCGTCATCTGTTTTATTTTCCATTCCAGAAGTCGAACTTTTGCAGAGTATTGCAACAGAGGAGTTCACCAATGAAGACGGGAGTATTGATTTTGCAAAAGCTCAGCAAAACTATAAGATTGATTTCACTCCTTCGGCATCTTCAACTTCAGCTAATAGCATGGTCAAGGCTCCATTTATGATTTACAATTCATCTCATCATACCTCAAAATTATTCTTAAGAGACGTGACTCCAACAAGCACTCTAGCAGTACTTTTATTCGGTGGACCAATTGGTTACGATTTGGCATCTGGCTCAAAGGGGAAAACTTCACCGGGAATTGTTCTTGATTCTGTCTGGCCGATTAGAACCTGGTGCAAGAATGGTGTTTTAATTAAGAGACTTCGTCATTTACTTGATGGAGTGATCGAAGAAAGACTTTCAAGTCCAAACTATTCAGGAGAAATTGATACTAAGAATTCCAAAGACTCAACAGTAGAAGATATTCTAACTGTTGTTGAGCGAATTTTATATTTATAGAAATCTAATAGACAAGTATTCAAACTTTCAGATAAATTGCAAAAAGCAAAAAAAGCAAAAAATGCAAAAAAAAAAAAAAAAAAAAAAAAGAATGGTTGCAACCTCTAATTATTTTTTAGTCCGAGTCATATTGTTTAATCGAAAAAGCGCCACAGTTACACGGTAGCATAAATAAGGTACATATTACATACCTTTATCTGCATTAGAATATGAGTAAGATGCGCGAATAGGCTACTTTTCAATATAACCTGACGGCTGTGGCTTTTGGATAATTAAAAAGTCTTATTATTATTATTATTATTATGAAGAATCAAAAAAATAATAATTTTTATATCAAAGACGGAATAATTTTGTACATTCCGCTGAAAAATCTTAAACGCCATGCCGGCTGTTCCAGTTTTAAGGTTGGAAGGCTGAAAACAGACTTTCATCAATATGAATTTGCGGCACATGTCAATGTAGGCCATTCAATAACCGGTGGCTCTTATGCCGCCATAACGGCATTTGACATATACCTCCACATTAATAGGTAAACTTCACTATGGGACGGGGTTCCTTGAACCATCGAGCAACTGGCTCATGCTCATTGAAAATTTAGGCACGTGAGATAACACAAGCACGGCAAGCTCGAGGTTGCAAAATTTTTTTGCTTACTTATCAAGGATTAGTAAAAGTAAATTAAAATATTGTATATATATAAGACCGATCTCCAAATGTTATAATTATAATTCGCTTCATATCTAAACTTCCTTCTCTTCAGAAACAACTTTGCTTTTTATAAGACGAAAAATAATATGACATTAAAGTCGGTGTTGTCTCATGAACTAGCCGCAGAGGTTAGATCAGAGAGTTCAGACTCGGACTTAGAGGTAATCCGTTCAAATGGTGGATTTGGTGCAATTGTTTCAAATGGTACCCATAAGACGAAGGATATTGAAAATGATGATGACTTACCCAACGAAATTCTTCTCGAAGAAGATGAAGATCTCCCAGAAGATTTATTAGGAATTCCAAAGATTGTTAGAGAGACAGTCCCATTAGAAGATGATCCAAGTACTCCAGTACTCACCTTCCGTTACTTTGTATTAGCGGTTATATTTGTTATACCTGGTGCATTTATCGATACCATGAATTCGTATCGTACTACTTCCGCTGCTTATTCTATTTTCTTTGTACAAATTGTTTCACACTGGTGTGGGAAGTTTTTAGCAAGAGTTTTACCTGCCTATGAAATCAGAATGTTCGGCAGCAACAAGTATAAGTTTAATTTGAATCCCGGTCCATGGTCTATTAAGGAAACCGTATTAGTTACTATTACCGCTAGCAGTGGTGCTACAGGCTCGCTTGGTACCAATTGTATGTCCTTAGCTGAGGTCTACTACGGAGAAAAAGTCAATGCAGCTATTGCTATATTCTTCATGTGGAGTATTGTCTTTACCGGGTATGCAGCTGCAGCATTAGCAAGAAACCTTTTATTGTTTGACCCTCAATACGTTTGGCCACAAGCACTTATGCAAACTAATCTTTTCCAATCACAAAATAAATCTGACAAGGATTCGAAAGCAGCATCAAAGCAAATGAAAATCTTCTTTGCTGCACTTTTAGGTTGTTGTGTTTGGGAATTCTTCCCTGAATATATTTTTCCATTTACCAGTTCTTTAGCCTTCCTTTGTTGGGTTGCACCAGAAAATGCCACTGCTAACTTCATTGGTTCTGGTCTTGGAGGAATGGGTTTCTTAAATTTAACCTTAGATTGGGCCAATATTACTTCTTCTATCATGTTGTATCCATATTTTATTCAAGTTATTCAATTTATTGCATTTGTTTTGGGTGCTTGGGTATTACTTCCAGCAGCTAAATGGGGTGGATTGACTTCATTCAAGCATGGGTTAATGTCTAATGGTATTTTCATGGCTAATGGTACCGCATATCCTTATAAGCAATTATTAACTCCACAGCTGACCTTAAACATGACTGCCTATGAAGAATTGGGCCCTGTCCACATCGGTGCACAAAGAGCTTGGAATAATTTCTTTGACTACGCCGCTTATTTAAGTGGTATTGTATGGTTACTTGTATTTGGACATGGTCAATTAGGTGCTGCACTTAAAAAGCTTGTCGAAAGTTACAAGAAGAGTGACGACAATCAAGAAGGGAACGAAACACAAGGTCAATCTATCAATGCACAATACTCTGATCGTATCAATCAATTGCAAACAAATTATGATCAAGTTCCGATTTGGTGGTACGGTGCACTTTTTGCTGGAACATTTGTCTGTTTAATCACCATTTTTGCAACTGGTAATATGTTTATGCCATGGTGGGCTTACTTAGTTGCTCTTGGATTTGGTCTTGTTATTGTTGTACCATTGTGCTGGTTATACGCATTAACCAATTTTCAATTAGCTATTGGTACTTTTAATGAATTATTATACGGTTACATGGTCCAAGGTATAAAGACAAGACACCCAGCCGGTGCCACTGTATACGGTGCGATTGCTGGTGATGTCTTTTACAGAGCACAATACATGTTACAAGATCAAAAGATTGGTCATTACATGCAATTACCTCCAAAGATAGTTTTCTTTTCTCAAGTGTTTGGTGAATTATTAGGAGTTCCAATTAATTATGCTGCTATGAGATGGATTTTAGATACTAAAAAGGATTACTTGAGTGGTGAAAAGAAAGATCCATTGCATCAATGGACTGGTCAATCAATTGCCTCGTATCAAACCAATGCTGTTCAATATGTTATTTTAGGTCCAAAGATTACTTTTGGCCAATACCCAGTTTTACCATACGGGTTCCTTTTAGGTTTAATCGTTCCAATTGTTTTAGGTCTCTTACATAGATATACCAAGAAGACCAGATTCCGTCATTTAAGATTTGACTTATGGAACACAACTGTTTTCTTTTCAACAATGTCTAATTTCTACGGTAACGTTTCCACTGGTTATGTATCTTCATTCATCGGTGGTACTGTAACCATGTTCTGGGCTTATCGTTACAAGCATGATTTATGGAGACGTTATAATTATATTTTAGCAGCAGCTTTAGATACTGGTTATAATTTAGCCGTTTTATTAATTTTCTTATTCTTTTCCGCTGGAAAGACGGTGAATATGCCAGAGTGGTGGGGTAATAACTCCCAAAGTGTGGAACGTTGTTTTGCACAATAAAATAATAATATGAAGTTTTATAGAGATTTTGTCAAATAATGAAAATAATAACAATAGTAACATGAATAACGACAATAGTAATAAATCATAATTAATATTAAAGGACAGTGTGTAAGGAGGATCAAGTGTAGCAATCAAACCCGAGTTGTACATTATTATACTTTGGGAGTTATTTTGGTCCCACTGAAAAGATTTCGCAAGATAAAAATCAGGGAGCACTTGATAATTAAACAATTATGTAGGTTTGAAAATACTTCAATACATCATTGTATACAATTACTAATCATCGACCTTACTAGAATTATTCTCATTGTTCCTTTCAATGGATAATCTTTGCTAAGTCATAGTGTAGTGTTTTGGGTGCAAAATGCCATACATCCTGCATACATTCATTACCCGGACGATCCTCTGTAGAGAGAGACAGTGAGAGAAAGAAAAAAAAAGACTGAACACAACTAAACAGGTCAAATAGATAAGTAAAGGAAAGTCGAGTAATCCATCTATCTTAATTTAGGTGAAAGATAAGAATTGTCTGAATTTTAGACTTCATAGATTTTCAGCATCAATCACCCTTCGTTTAAGTTCCGTAGTTAAGGCATCTTAGAGACATTGTCGCGCACTAAGACATATCATTGACATATTTCAATTTAGTAAGACTAGAATGAATAATCAGCCTCCGCCAAATAATATAAACAATGCTAATGCTAATAGCAGGCCTAATGCGAATAGAATTGCAAACATTCAACCAGCGCAAGTTGCTGCGCTTGTTCAAAAGTTAAAGAATGAAATAGCATTGGCAAAAGCTGCTGGTAATGATACAGCAAAGGCCCAACAACACAATGCAACTGCAAATTCTATTAGGCAAATTTTAATGAATTATAAAGCACACCAACAAAAGGTTAGATTAGCTCAACAGCAACAACAACAATCTCAGGGTCAACCCCAGCAACAACAACAACAACAACAACAACCTCAGCAATTATCACAACAATCACTTTCTCAGCCACAGCAACAACCGCAACCACAACAACAACAACAACAACAACAACAATTCAATAACTTCAACCTGGGCCCAGGCTCTCAAGGACAAGGAGGTCAAAGATTTCAGTCTTCTCCCCAATTACAGAATGTGAATTTGAGTACTCCTGCTGGAAACAATATGGGTTCTCCTATTGTAGGTCAAACTCCTGGTGTAGGTCTTTCTCAACAATCTCCAATAATGTCTAATGTTTCCTCACCAGCCCCAAATACCGGGGCCAGTGGTGTCAGTAGTAATTCCGGAACTGGACCTGGTGCCGGTAGCCCTGCTGCTCCAGCTGTTACAGTGGATACTTATAATCAAGTAAGACAAAGATTAGTTGAATTTGACAAAAAAATCCAACAATTAGAAACCAATAAGAAGACATATCCATTAACCCCTGACCAGTTGACCAACGTTGAGACTCAAATAAATGACCTCCGTTCTAAGTTTACCAAATATCAAAAATATGCAACTTATATGAAGTCACAATTACTTGAACAAGTGAAGCAACAACAACTTCAAAAGCAACAAAGTGCTGGAAGCCCATTGAACAATCAGTATCAAAGAACAACATCACAAATGGGGCCTGGCACAGGTATGGTTGGTACTCCAAGTAGACCACAACTGCAACAACAAATGCCTATTCAACAGCAAATACCTGCTCAACTGCAACAACAAATTCCAATTCAGCAACAACAATCACGTCTACAACCGCAACAACAACAGCAGCCACAACAACCACCGCAGCAACAATCACAGCAACAACCATCACAACAACCAATGCAGTCGCAACAACAAATACCTCAAAGGGCACAAGTGACACAGAATAAGTTGCCACAAAACGTCCCTGGAGGACCTAAAGCTACCCCACAAACCACCAATGGAGCCACTGGTTCTGGTTCTGGTTCTGTTTCTGGTGCCCCTGGTGCCCCTGGTGTTGTTGGTGGTCCAATTGTTGCCGGCTCTTCTGGTACTACCGGTACAATAGGTTCTGGAGCTCCAACACCCGCTGGTACTAGCGCTGGTTTAGGTAAGTCGGTTGGTAGATCAGTTTCGCCGCCAAATACTCAAAGATCCTCATCTCCTTCGAATGGTGGCACTATCCCAGGTCCACCAGCGATCAACCTTAATGGTATAACCAAGCAGAGTGTCCCATCGATTCCTATTTCGACCACTCTTAACGTCAAACCACCAACTGCAGTGACATTGAAACCAAACGGGAACAACAATCGTGCTTCTTTAATGGGTGGTAATGCCAATGGTATTGGTCCTATTTTAGGTACTCCAGCTATTCTCAAGATGCCAACTTATGAACTCGCTGCGGGAATTGGAGGTGAAAACATTCCAGATTCAGGTAGAGTTTTAACCAAGCGTAAATTGAATGAACTAGTTAACACAATTGGTGCAGATGAAGGTGATGGAAAGACTAATATTGATGGTGATGTGGAAGAACTTTTACTTGATTTGGCTGATGAATTCATTACTTCTGTGACTGGATTTGCTTGTAGATTGGCTAAACATCGTAAGGTTGAGAGTGTTGACGCCAGAGATGTTCAATTACACCTTGAAAGAAATTGGAATATTAGAATTCCTGGTTATGCAATGGATGAAATAAAGTCAACAAGAAAATTACAACCATCGTCAAGTTATGCCCAAAAAGTTTCAGGTGTTGAAATTTCCAAGAGTGTTAACGGGAATATAAATTAGGGAAACAATTTACTGAAGAATGAAAAGCATATTCTCAATATATGTATGAATGTACTTTATAATAAAGATTAACGGATATATAAATAATATTTGATTTTTTTTGTCTTTGTGATTGCGTATGGGGTCAAAATGGTTGCAAATTTTATAATTGTGTGCTGTGGATAGCTAGTTATTTACAATAGATCCTTTAAATATAAATACATATTCTTACAAACCTTTATTAATAACCATATTTATCCAATACATAGTTTTTAGCTTTTTTTTTGTATTCAAATGAAGTCATATCGATTTGGTAGAAAATATAGGGTTTTTGATTCTATAATCATAGAAAAGAAAACATATGTTAACCTATTTGATGTTACGTTGAATAATTACAAAAGCATTTTTTCCGATTTTAAGAAGAAGTTCAATCATCGACTCAATGAAAATAGATATAATATAAAGGGGGAAACGTATACCAATGTAAAACACAAGATAATTACTTCAACTAAAGATACCGAGTTTACATTTTTCAGTAAATTACCGAATTTTGAATTGAAAAGCTCACCAGATGTTGGAGAGTGGTTAGATGAATATACCTCCAAAACTCAAGAAATCCTTTCAAGGGAGGAAGAAGAATATAATTTTGATTGGGTTGTCCTTCCATATACCATTCTCGAGACAACTTTGGACGGAAGGGAAGTCGTCAAAGATAATGCCACTGGGAAGTTGTCCTGCGAAGGACAAGAAGTCTCTTACGATGAAGTGTTTCCACATAGAAGAGTTAGTTACACGGATAGTTTTCATACAAACAGTAGGATATTCAGTAAAGGTCAAAGAGCAAAAACAACGAACATGTGCATCAAGGTAGATACATTGAACTCACATTCTGAAATGGTCCAACTTTCAACTCGAGACAAGGGACAAAAGATGTTTCATAAACTTAGAAATGCTAGGTCCTGGCGAATGAAAGATAACATGTTTAAATCTCCATCCTCAAGTAGTCTCTACAATACTTTTGATAGAAAATTTGTTTCTAAGGTTTCTAGTTGTGGGCCAAATGAAGAAACTGATAATCAAACAATCTGTCTGGCAAGTATTGATATGGATAGTTACCAAACACGGAATAGACTGAAATTTATTTTTAGTTCATCTGAATCAGAAGTTGAATTATCTATCAAAACATTTTATCCAGGTGGTTTCATGAAATTACAAAAGAATACAAATTTAGATTTTTGATTCTTATATACTAAAAGAACAACAAAAATATATAAAAATGATTTTGCAGCCATTTACAAGAACAACCAAAAATAGATAATATCGTATACCTCGGTTTATATTGATCGGAACTTGATTTGGAAGATATTATCTAATATCGTAATAGTGTAACGCTACTAGTAATGTACTATTTTTATTATTTTTATTATTAATTATTATTTTTTTTACGTGGAACCATTATGATTAATTGCCGATTAGCATAACTGAATGATTTGCGTCAATACTTTCAGGTAAGATGGTACCGCTCCGCTAGGGCCACTATTAGGGGAGGGCGTTTACATTGAGCTTGTCTCCATTGGGTGGTAAGCTGTGACCCTAACAGGGGACGATGGAATTAGCTTGGGGTTTCCAAAGGAGAGAAGGCTGATGGAAGTGAAAGATTTGGGTGCAAAACTAATGATCTGAGAACCGAAGTACCTCGCCCCTCCTACTACAAAAAGAGAATAAGGGCTATGTTGCAGACGAAACAACAGACAGGGAAAGAGGCTTGTGGAGAGGAGGAGGAGGAGGAGGGAGGCAAGAATCTTAATTCTATATGTGTGAGTGTGAGGCCACAAAGGGAATACTTTGATTACGAAGTATATAAAGTGATAAGGTAAAGATAAAGATAAAAAGATCAAGATCACGTAAGCGCTTGTTTCTAAAATAAGTCTATAAGTCACGCGCACTGTTCAAGTCATTGTTTTGCTGGTAACTGGTAGTGGGTGCGGGCGCGGTCGCGGTTCTTTGTTGCGGGCGCTGGTTCCATTCGCGCTACCTGTCTGTCATGGCCGCCAAATGGGCTCTCTCCGCCAATAGCCAATTTTTTTTTCCACCTTAATTTCTCGGTATCTTTGGTCACGCGTTATCCGGGTAACCAGCTAAATAGCTGCCTCGCTGTACACTTTGCCCCCTTTCCCGTACCAATCGTCAAAGGGTCAGAGATTTTAAAACTCGTTCTCTCTGGAAAAAAGAAAAAAAATCAAATTGAAAATTGTTTCACTTCTTTAGTGTAAAATTACAAATAAATTAATATAGAATAGACAAAATGGACGGAGGTATGTACTAATTGTAATAGTTAGGATGGAAAGTTTGGAATCATTGAGATTGATTGGAGTTTTTTTTGAGTGATTTGGGGATTGTTTTGGATCATTTTCTGACGTGGCTGGAAATCTTTTGATTTTGAGAGAGAGAGTGTGTGTGAGAGAGTTACATTTGCCACCATGTTTGTTGGTGCTAATTCAATGAAGGATCCTTAGCAGGCTGGAGTACGATTATGAGCGATTGATATATTCTCTCTCTGCCCAGATTGTTTGATTGATTCCATTTCGTCGGTTGGTGATAACCTTAACCGGCTATTTTGAAGTTTTAATTGGAGGACCGCAATTTTGTTCACCCGATTTTCGCGCTTAAAAGCAAATTCCCATATTCCATTCAACGAAAGTCGATCAATCAATCAAAAAATCAATCAATCAATTAATCAATCGATCAATCAATCATAAATGTTTATTATCTGAGTAGTGTTGGTGAAGAAGATGTATTTTTCTTTTTTTTTTGCTATCAGGTTAAATATTTTTTGGTCAATATATTTGACCGATTCTTATTTATACTAAAAGAGTAGTATAAATATAGTTGGTCTATTTAAATTAGGTTAAACATTATTGGAAGGTTATACCTCATTGATTTTATGATTGATTGATACAGTCAGACCCATATTCCTTTTTACCTTTTTCTTTGTTACTAACTCATTATATAGAAGAAGTAGCTGCTTTAGTTATCGATAACGGTTCTGGTATGTGTAAGGCCGGTTTCGCCGGTGATGACGCCCCACGTGCTGTTTTCCCATCTATCGTTGGTAGACCAAGACATCAAGGTATCATGGTTGGTATGGGTCAAAAGGACTCTTACGTTGGTGATGAAGCTCAATCCAAGAGAGGTATTTTAACCTTAAGATACCCAATTGAACACGGTATTGTTACCAACTGGGATGATATGGAAAAGATTTGGCACCATACCTTCTACAATGAATTGCGTGTTGCTCCGGAAGAACACCCAGTTTTATTGACTGAAGCCCCAATGAACCCTAAGTCTAACAGAGAAAAGATGACTCAAATTATGTTTGAAACTTTCAATGTTCCAGCCTTTTACGTTTCTATTCAAGCTGTTTTATCTTTATACTCCTCTGGTAGAACAACTGGTATTGTTTTAGATTCAGGTGATGGTGTTACTCACGTTGTTCCAATTTACGCTGGTTTCTCCTTACCACATGGTATCTTAAGAATCGATTTAGCCGGTCGTGATTTAACTGAATACTTAATGAAGATCTTATCTGAACGTGGTTACGCTTTCACTACCTCTGCTGAAAGAGAAATTGTTCGTGACATCAAGGAAAAGTTATGTTACGTTGCTTTAGATTTCGAACAAGAAATGCAAACCTCTTCTCAATCTTCTGCTATTGAAAAGTCTTACGAATTACCAGATGGTCAAGTTATTACTATTGGTAATGAAAGATTCAGAGCTCCAGAAGCCCTTTTCAGACCAGCTGAATTAGGTTTAGAAGCTGCCGGTATTGATCAAACCACTTACAACTCTATTATGAAGTGTGATGTGGATGTCAGAAAGGAATTATACGGTAACATTGTTATGTCTGGTGGTACTACTATGTTCCCAGGTATTGCTGAACGTATGCAAAAGGAAATTACTGCTTTAGCTCCATCTTCTATGAAGGTTAAGATTATTGCTCCACCTGAAAGAAAGTACTCTGTCTGGATTGGTGGTTCTATCTTAGCTTCCTTGTCTACTTTCCAACAAATGTGGATCTCAAAGCAAGAATACGACGAATCTGGACCATCTATTGTTCACCACAAGTGTTTCTAAGGAATTTAGTAAATTAATCTTATTATTAAAAAAATTTGTATTTTTTTTACTAGATAAACCTATAGAAGGTCAGTTTCAATTTTAAAAAAGAAAAGTGTTGTTAAAAATTTTGTATTCTTGTTGTTTCTCGAAATATATATATATATCAATATGTATAAGACTCTTTATTAATATATGAAGATGAGACAATTCAAACGATGCGAATCGATTTCGTAAGTATTTGATGTAAGTTACAGTCAGCGAAGTAATACTCTTTTACTGATCTTTCCTTCTACGATGCGAGTGATTGAATTATTCTACAGATACAAGGTAAATACTTTTATGTATTGCTTTATAATTGCAAACCAGGAGTTTTACCCTTAAGTCTACCTAAAATACATTCCTTTGCATATCTTACAATGACATTATCTTCATGTAACATATCAAAACTCTCAGTCGCATCTTTACCTGCAAAGTTTAAAATAGATTCCTCACCACCTGGGTGATCCTTTAAGAATGATGTAAGGTCAAGTACAACATTTTTGACAATACACCAACAATCGTCGGGCTTGTTGTGCTTTGCAATTTCTTCCGCTGTGAATTCTTTAGAAGGAATTTCGAAAGATTGGTATGGATTTGACTTGGGTTTCGAAGAAGATTTAGCAGGAGTAGAAGCAGGAGTTGAGGCGTTGGTGGGTGCTGATGGAGGTGAATCGGAAGTTCCTAAATCAATGACAACTCTGTTGTCACCTTCAATATGCACACTAATTTGCTTTAATCTATTCAATGCATTTGATGTTCCAGATGATAACCTCTCTAAAGTATATCTTGTTGCAGAATCTGCTGCAACTCTTCCATACACAACACAAGCAAGTAAAGAAGATCCACCTAATCTATTGTGCCCATGAACCCCACCAGCAACTTCCCCACAAGCATATAAACCACCAAATGGTTTATACTCGGAGTTGACTTCTTGTAAGACTTCAGCCTTATCATTAATCTTGATCCCACCCATTGTGAAGTGAAGTACTCTAGTGACAAACGACATATAGTAAGTATCATTAGGGTTCCAGTTGAATGGAGTAGCAGGGTAAAATTTCTTACCAAATTTATCACCCCCCTTCTTGGAAGAGATATTATATTCATGAAGGGTCTTTTCCAACACTTCATCTCCAATATTCATTTCCTTGACCAAATCACTTCCGCTACATTTCTTCATAAGGTTTCTCAGAATGTAATGCTTTATATGAAAATCAAGCTTATCCTCAGCCTTTGAATTAAGCAACAATCTGATTGGCCCATTGCCCAATTTAATTTGCTTCTCCATTTCACCACTAACATAATCTCTTGTACCTAATTCATCACAGAATCTTTCACCTTTTCGATTGAGCATGATCCCACCTTCACCTCTGAGAGCTTCTGCACCTAAAAAGAGAAACCTTGGGGTTTCAGTGCCTGGTTTACCATAAATGTAATCTGTTTCATTGAGGTTTATCAATCCAGTTGGGTGAACTTGAACCTTATCTAAATCTATACCAATACCTTTGTTCTTTAAAACGATTTTTTGGCCATCACCAGTAGCATGGCTCCCGTTAGTTGATGGTAAATTGATAATATCTGGTCTATATTTACGAAGAAGGGAGTTTTTAGTGAAATCAGCAGCATATCCACCTGTGGCCATAATCACTGGTCCCAAGAGTTCACCCCTTTCCTTAGTATCAAGAAATTTATACTTAACACCAGTGACATGCTTGTCATCTTTCAAAAGGTCAACAACTTGACATTTCTTTAAAATTTGAACCCTCTCAGGCTCTTCTTCTGACAAGTTTTCCAATTTTTCCATAAGAGCATAAGTAATTGCCATCCCAGGGAATTTTGCATCTTTGCCTCTATGAGTTCTTGGTTGAGAATGGCCACCAAGTCTTGAAACTACAGTCAAATCAAGCCCGAAAACTTCCTGCAACCAATGCACAGCATCTGCAGAATTGTATGTTAACACTTTAATAAGGTCAGGATTTGCTCTATCTTTGGCAGTGGCCAAAGTATCTTCATAAAACTGTTGAACCAGATCCTCAATCTTAAGATCAGTTTGTGTTCTTGTTAAAGCACCATTAATACCTGACGTTGCCTTTCCACTATTTCCGGAGAGAAATCCTTGCTTATCGAGTAATACCACATTCGAGCCACGAATGTAACATTGATGGGCAGCGGAAAGTCCTGCTAATCCACCACCAACAATAATAATAGGATTTGGAGGAGTTGTCATATTTCTAGCCGAAAATATGAAGATAAATGAAATAAAACAAAGGATTTTATTGACTTAATGGTCTCAGTTTACTCCTTATATATATATCCTTTGAATCAGGTGACAAGGTTAAATAAAATGGTATCTTCGGGTTTACGTGCTGAATAGTTTGCGGGGTGGATGTTCGCAATTTCATATCATATCGGGGTAACATAATCAGAATGAATCTTATTTGGCAATTTTTCTTGCTACCACTCACCCCCACACAAAGTCCCCCAATTTGAAAACTTACCTCCTTTGCCATAGCCCCCTATTAACTCAATTGTCTAAAACAGAGAAGTTTATTGGAAAAAAAATTGATATATTAAACTAACTAAATACGTACATGTATATTATTGCTTACCTTCTCTGAGCCAGATAACATCTGTAAAATCCCGAAACCAGATAACCGGTCTATCAAAATTTAGCTACTTCCAGGAAATCTGAATATAGTAACTTCTTCTAATTCTCCGTGTCTGATCACAATCATCATCGAGACCCACACAACAGGATCTCTCCGCTAATGTGATACATATTGGAATGTGAAGGTTACTTCATCAAAATTAGATTCATTTTTAAGTAAAATATCTTCAGATTTCAGCAATTCCTGCTTATTCAAATGATTCCATGTTGTGGCATCACCGTAAAGCATGGCTGGTGCCTTTATCTTTTGTTGACCCTCTGGTGTACATCTTTTGCAACTATAGGTTTCATGAGTGTCACAAAGTGTATCAGGCTTGTACAAGAAAAGTTGTTTTAAACTTGCAGTACTGAAAAATCTCTCAACATCTTCCATTTCATCAACAACACAACTTGACAATTGCAATTTCATGGACTGTCTTTGGAAAATCTTTTCTTCAATCGTACCTGTCAGGATTAATCTATAAATAAAGCAATCTTTCTTTTGACCATCTCTCCAAATTCTTGCCAAAGCTTGTTGATCAGCGGCAGGATTCCAATCTGGATCTAGAAGGATGAGTCTATTGGCACCAATAAGATTAATACCACACCCACCAGCTTTAGATGATAATAGAAACACAAATTCGGGAGACTCTGGATCATTAAATTTGTCAACTAATTTTTGTCTCTTATTTATATTCATTGTACCATCTAATCGTAAACTTCCATATTTACTGTAACGACAATATTTCTCTATAAGATCCAAAGTTTGTGTATAATTTGAAATAAGCACAATTTTATCGTTTGTCTCTGTACGAATTTTATGAAGGAATCTGGTTAAAATTTGGAACTTACCAGAAAACCATGTTTGGATTTCCCTATTACGACCCGAAGAATTGATTGATGATTGATAATCTTCTGGGATATACTTTTCACAACCTTCTAGATCTTCAGGTAAGTTCAATAAATCTGGGTGATTACACAATTTCTTTAATAAGCCAATTGCCTTCAAAGGTTGTGATCCAGTACCCTTAAGTAATTTCTTAATCTCTGGGGAAGTGATAAAATGATTATACAATTCATGTTGCATAGGAGAGAGACCAACGAAGATAACATGCTCATATTTAACTGGAAGATATTTCGAAAGAATATCATTAGTTCTACGAATGATAAATTTATTAACCAATTGAGATAAATCACCTAATTTAGCATCACCTTTAGCACGTTCCTCATCACTTGCATCGGCATCTCTACCTCTTAAAATAGCATTTTCAAAATTCTTTTTAAAATCCAATCTTGAACCCAAATAACCAGGATTTGCAAAATTTAACAATGAAAAATATTCTGAAAGATCATTTTGAATCGGTGTCCCGGATAAGATAACTCTTCTCTCACATCTCAATGCATTTAAAGCAGTGAAAGTTAACGAGTCACCATTTTTTAATCTATGTCCCTCGTCTGCTAACATTAAGCCAACTTCAGTTCCAGCTAATTTATCTACATTTCTTCGAAGAGTTTCATATGAAATGATTAATACTGGTCTCACAATATTCCTCCCTGTGGCCACAGACCATTGTTGCAAAGCCTGGCCCAAGTCAGCAGATTTAACACTTTTACCATCAACTGCTAATGGAGTAATCACCCCTTCACCAAGCCATTTAACAATTTCATTAGCCCAATTTCTAACCAAGGAACTGGGACATACAATAATACATTTTTCAATAGTTCTCTTCCCTCTAGGCAGCTGTTTCAACAATGTCCACATTAATGCAATACATTGCAAAGTCTTACCAAGACCCATTTCATCTGCCATAATGCAACCCTTTGCTGCTGGATCTATAAGTCCAGCGGTACACCGATATAAGAACTTAACCCCAGCTATTTGATGGGGTCTTAAAATCTTTGCAAGCTTTGGGTCAATGACAACTGGGACATTTGGGAATTTATTTAATGCATCTTCTGGATTCTTGCAAATACCCAATATTTCAGCGAGAGATCTATGTGCTGATTTAGGAGGGGGCGAAGGTGATTTATTCTCTTTATCTTCCTCTCCAGCTCCATCTCCGGATGCTTCCTCAATATGTTTTGTCTCTTCTGGTATTAGATCCACAGTTGGATCGTACAATACTATTGCAAATTCACTGGTTGGATCATGTAGTGCTCTTGGAGGGATGACAGGCACTCTTCTGGTACCAAGCGGCGGAGGTGGTGGGATACTCTCTAGTTTCTTCTTATCAACAAATGGGACTATGAATTGCTTTCTCATTGTAAAATCTGTTTGATCTTGAGACTTCAAAAACTGTCTAGACATAGTTGCCCCAACCTTCTTCCTCTTCACAATCATACCAAATCCATCAACGCCAACATCCTTATCATTGACATCATCATTATCGTCTCTAAGCTGTATATTTTGTTCACTATAATTTTTCAATCTTGCGCAAGCTCGTTTCTCTGTTCCATTGATCCTGGTAGCAAATGGAATCCTAAAGGGCTTCCGAAGTTGGTCCAGGGAACTATTTATGCTTTCAACAGATTGCTTGATATAAGACATACTGTCATTAACTCAAAAAGTATATAAAGAAATGGTAATTCGATATGATTTTAACCCGGCCGATAGACGTGATGTTTTGTAAACAAGCGGAAAACCAAAACAGTGCGATTAAGATGGCGTATATCGTGGCGCGTAGCTAAAGATGATATGGTTCTGTACAAAAAGTTTTAAGCAAGCAAAGTTAAAGGACCAAAAAAGCCGTATTCTTTCTTTTCATTATTGTCGTCATTGAAACTTCCTCATCATTAAGATATTAAACAGTAGATGGACGAAATTCTTGCCAAAGCTGGGTCACAGGCTGTAACGTTTGCTATCCGTTCAGGGATATCGTTTGCTTCAGGGTATGCAATTAAAACAGTTGTTAAATTCATTGAGAAGGTGCCAAAGGATGACCGTAAAAGGATAGAAGCACTTAACCTGGAGATTCAAATTAAGTTCTCCATAGTATCCAATGCAATGGATCTTATCAGACTTGCGGCAGCAAGAGGGAATACTATCCTCGAACCAGCCCTAACACTAATTAATTCAATTGAAGAAGAAATTGAAAAACTAGATCAAACTGTTAATTTGGTTTCAATTGACCTATCATCTAATAACGAAAAGCAATCAGTTGATTCTGTCTTATCATCTATGAGAAACTTGTTATCAAAAATTGAACAATGTATACCCTTTTTACAATTATCAATCTCAACATCAGGTATTCAAGCAACGGGGGCATTGCCATCTCAAGTTTCGCCGGGTAGACTACTTCAAGCTTCAAATGAGATTAGTAAAACATTACAAAAAGCAGGAAATAGGGTTGCTGTTGGGCCGGTGTTTGATTGCATATTGTATTCTATCTTTTATAATCCAAGTAGATTGAAATATGTTGACGAATCTCTGACGTCGGCAATTTCATGGAAAGAAGATTTTGCAAGAGCAACTATTCAACTATACAAAACATCACAATATGATTATGAGCTTGAAATTCTCGAGAATTTTGATGACAATAGGTATCACGAAGATGATGTGAAACCAAGAAAGCATATTATATCAATCCTGGATATTTCAAGATTATTTTTCAGTGCTTCTGGAAAGTTGCTTAAGTTGGAAGGAAATAGTTCACCTGTTCTTATATTGAAGCTTTCAAAAGAAGGCGAATCATGGATTGCATTTGGAGAAACTGGTCTGAAATTTGATGATCAAAGTGACGACGGGAGTGACGAGGAAGAAGAACAAAGAGAAGTGCAAGAGGTGGAAGCCAAAGAATCATCCTTATCACTTCTTGAATATTTGATAAGATTATTATCACTCCAAAAGAATGATGGGAAATCGATTTTTGAAGCAACCGATGAAAGGTTGGCTTTATATCTCAAGGATGAAAATTATGTTTTAAACACTCAGTATTTGAAGAGCAAACAAGATTCAAAGAATGAAGAATCTTTAACGCTTGATTCAAACATTAAGAGATTGGAAAGTTTGAAATTACAAAATTCTAAATAAGCTAAACAACAATTAAATCTGTGCATACCCTTTTTTTTCAATTGTTTTAAAATTGCTGTAGCTTGGAGTACCTGTATTGAACACATCATTAAATGACCAAGGTTTAGGTATATGACTACAATTATTTAAATTATTTTTAATACTTTATTCTTTTTTTTTTTCCTATAAATATTTTGATAACCAAGTTTGGTTACTCTTTTTGAGTTTTTTTTTGATTTTTTTATTCTTGTAATTTTATACCCATTAATGTTACTTTTATTTCAAAATGATAACTATAGTTACATTTCATAGTCAATTTCTTCAAGTTGCTGCTCATCAGTATCTAACATTGGAGTAATACCGTAATCATACACTGTTCCTACAGTTTCTGGTCCCGGAGAAGGCTTATTATTAATTTGTGATTGTTGTAACCTTGGATTTAATTGGCGCGGCTGAGGTTTTTGAATTTGCGGGCTCAGTTGTTGCAGTTGTTGCAGCAGTTGCAGTAATTGTCTTTGTCTTTGAATCAGTGACAGACGTTGTGGTAAATATCCCAGTTGCGATGCAGGCGACAAGGGAGATTGAGTTCCTTGTTGCAGGCTCAGGCTCAGAATGATTGGAAATTGTTGTGATGAATTATTCCTTAGTAAAGTTCTATTTCTTGCCTCTTCAGCTCGAATCCCATTTAGCATTTGTTCATATTCTTCAAGTTTTAAATCTCCCTCTTCGGAAAACACATTATCTAGTCCATGATTAAATGTCAGAGAAGATTGTGGTTGAAACATAACCGAATCACTCGTTTCATCTAACCTGTAACCATCAGCAAAATCACCCAATAAATCCAAATAGTTATTATCGGAGTTATTATTTCCATTAATATTAGATTCATCTTGATCTACTTTATATGTTTGTTGATTACTCAACGCATTTAAATCAAATGAGCTTTGAGAATAAGAGACTGGTGGATAAGCAGATGCTGTTGCATTTACCAAACCAGAATGACTATCAACATTCTTACTTACCTGAGTATTAGTCGACGATATTGAATTCACAGAAAGAACACTTTCTGGTCGCTTTGGTCGTATTGGTTGATAAACATTACCAGGAGTCTTACTTAAGGGTTTATTGGCAGTATCAAAACTTGTAGTTCCAACCAAAGGGAAAAGTGGGAACATATGTTCACCAATATCAATTGGATCTTCCTTCTTATTTAAAGGAATAGGCGATTGAGATTTATTTCTTTGTATCGAACTATTTCTGCTAAGCTCACTGTAATAGTTAGCATTATTTCCTACCACCTGGACTCCAGGAGGAGCGGAAGCTCCAATACCAACGGATTCAGGTATATTAATATTAGAATTTGAATGCGAGTTTTTGGCAGATGCATCCGGAGATGGCAGAAAGAGTTCAAAATAACCTAAGCCAGACTCAAATGGTAGCACAACATCTTCAATGACATAATTAGTATCCATAATACCGTATTTATTATTGGTTCCAGTATTTGATTGATTGGGGTTATCATGTATGTTACTGCTGCTCGCGGAGTGTCTATATTCACCAAGGGAATGGCCATTTACTCTTGATTCCATCAAGGGTAAACTTATATCTGAAGCACTTCTTTCTAACATAGATCTTTTTCTATTTAATTCCATTTTTGAAGATATTTGTCTGGTTGGATGTGGATGTGGATGTGGATGACTGATCTGAGTCTTAACAGCACCATTTGGTCCCATTTGTCCATTTGTTGACGCAGTAACACTGGATCCACCACCACATGTACAGTGACTTCCCTTGTGACAAGGGCACAGCGCCAAATGCATTCCCGGAGATTTGCCCTTCTTACCACAAGTACAACTTATATGAAGATTTTTATTCTTTCTCTGATCTCTGCAATGCTGACATTGAGAAGCAGGTCTACCCTTCGGTTTAATCATAGTAAGAGGTTGATCTGTATGCGTACATGTAGTGACTCTATGACCACGGATGCACCTTTCACAGGCATATTTAATTCCATTAATAAGAACCATTTTTTCTTCTTATATCACTTTTCTCTATCAATATCTCTTTCTTTTTCTTCTTCTACTTCTTTCACTTCTCTACTCTTCTCTACTCTTTACCTTCTTTTGCAGCCAGTGAAGATCTGATCTACCGAGCAATCTCTTTCTAACTTACTCTCAATCAAACTCGTACACACACTTGAGAGTAGTATCAAAGATATATAATCTTTGATTCACTTTTTAGTTCTTGGCTTGGAAGGGGCAAGTTAACCTCCAACTCACTAATACAAGAACCACACAACAAACAAAAGCACGGGGGGACGGGGGAAAAACAGACACAAAATCACAGAAAGCTTAAAAAAGCCAACTCACCAGGATACCTAGAATGTAAAAGGCAGTCGTTTGTTACGGCGATTATATGATTTAATGTTGTAATGAAGAGGGCAAAGTTCTTTAAGTTTTGGTCTAGAGGGAGGATTGACTTTTTATTGAGAAAAGCTTCTTCAATATTTTTTTTTCCTCTCTTTTTTTTTTCCCTATTTTTTTTTTTTTTTTTTTTTTTTTTGGTAAAAATACGTCAACCAAAAATTTTCTACTTAATTTAATTAATTTGGAGTTGGAAAGGAAATGGCTAAACTGGTTTTGGATCAATTTAATCAGTTAAGAGATCAAGATTTTAAAATCTAATAATTTATTAATGTTAAAAAGTGTCAATTTTATGTTTAGTTCTTGACACAGTTTGAAGAGAGTTACCCAATGAGAAAGTATAGAGATGGTTGCCACATTGTAGCATAACAAGAATCAAATCTAGTTGTGTATCCTTGTAACTTTGCATGATAATTCCGTCATGTTAGAACAGTGTCTATGGAATTTTTGTATGTATAAAATTTTTTTTTTGATGTTTGATGTATAAAATCGAATGGCAGCCTTGTAGCCGTTTGGAAATATAAAAAAAATAAAAAGAAGGCATTCAGATTTGGCCGTGCGCACCAGGCTTTAAGCTCATCCTCCCACTGGACGCTGGCAATACAATCTCTTCACGGCAAAAGGTAAATACACCAGCATCGAACTTGGCTCTATTTAGAGTATATCCGCGGATATGAAGCCATCCGTATCCATCCACCCCCTCCCTCGTTTCCATAGTTTCCTACGTTCGTAAAACATTATTTTTACTTTCATAATGAGGTAATTATTTCACTGGTCAATTCAATTCTCGCTTGGGAATCCCTGTACTAACTTTTGGGGCCCCACCAGCCTGAGAGGCTAAATTAGCCAAAATTGTAAAATTTTTTTTATAAAAATAGGCTCTCAAGAAGAAACTAGCGGGGCCAGAGGACGACAATGTTCCGCACGCGCGCGCAGCGCGCGCTCCCCTGATCTTCCTGATCGATCCGCTAACTTTTTAAAACATTTTCCAGCCTATGTCAATTACCTAGTTCAAAATTATTTTTTAATAATAATAATTCACTCTTCCACTCTTCCACTCTCTTCCTCTTTCCCCTTTTCCTCTTTCCTTTTCCCTCTCTTTATTCATCCTTCTATTTATTAGCATTTCTTCTTTCTTTCATTTTTCTTTCTTTTTTGATCAGTCTTCACTACGCTTATATTTGAAAAAATCGAGATTTTCACCATAATTTCTAGCCATCCCTCTCGCTTATTTTATTATTTCCCCTCTGTAATTCCCAATCTATTTATATAAATGGAAATTTAATTCATTACAAGTGGTACCGTTCCTCTAAGTCCCGGGTTGAGCTTTCGGTCCCTCCCTCTTACTTTATCATCATAGAGAATGCGGAAAATGTGACTCCTCCTTCTTAGCCTTTTATTTTCAATTAATTACATATTCTCAGAAATCACAATATTGTGTAAGGGCTCCACTACTCAGGCAATTTACCGACAGGGCTCCATTCCATTCTGTCAAACTTCTAGTTCTACTTTGCTTAAATAGAATTGAATCTCCCCGAAGGGGAGCCAAGCTCAACGCAGTTGTCCTCGCCGGATAGGCGAAAGCGGATCGTATTGAGATGTTCATTGAAGAGTATTGAATTTTATTTGATGTTAGCCCTTTTTCATTGTTACCGCTCCGCTTGGGCCCCTATCCGGGGAGGACGATTGCATCGAGCTTGGCACCCTACGGGTGATGAACTCACTTTTGGCCAAGAAAGAAAAACCAAATAGAAGGTAAAATTGTCCCTGCTAGATAGATAGGCGCTAAATTGTGTGTAAGTGTATGTGATCTACTATTTAAGAGAAAATGGATTCTATAGGACAAACATACGAAATATATATATATATTTTAAATAATTAGAAGTTTTGAATATTTGGGATTTTGCATTTATATATATATATATATATATATATAATTGAATGATATGGATCTTGGGATTTTTGGGTATTCTTAATATAAGGATAATAGATTAAATTTAGAACGGAGTTATTGATCATATATGGGGGGAAAACTTGAGGTTTTTCCGCATATCAAAAGTACGAGTCGAGACTATAAGAGTTTTTTTTGATGCTTGGTAAAATGAAATTTCTGGTCTCCTATTTGATGAAATAATACACAAGGTACGCAATTCTCCCTTTGACTTTTCTTGTTTCAAATTTGAGGTCTTGATAATGGAGTTTAGAAAAGGGTAATGGGCAGTGAATGTGGGGGAGGGAATAAAATTGGGGGATGAAGATGGGGGGGAGAGATGACAGATAGTGTGAATAGCGCGATATGGATTGGAGGGTAGGTTCCCCACAAAATTATTTATTTAGGGGGGGTTATGAAATTGCAATCCGAGTTTTCCACTCTTTTTACTTTCTATATTCTTTTCTTAAATTCAATTATTCTAAATAATGCCACTGTTTGAAGAGGTTGCTAAACATAATACTAAAAATGACTGTTGGGTTATAATCCATGGGAAAGCTTACAATGTAACAGACTTTATTGATGAACACCCAGGTGGTAGCGCAATCATTGTAAAATATGCTGGTAAAGATGCAACAAAGGCATTTGATCCAATCCATCCTGGTGATACTTTAACTAAATACTTATCAGAGAAGTATCATTTGGGAGAAGTTACTGGTGAAAAGCCAAAGAAGGCTCAGAAAAGGGTTGAGAAGGTTGAAAGTAACAATGATTCGGCTGGATCGGTCGTTGATGAATTTGATGTTGAGTATGATGAGCAAGACAATAAAGAACCACCGGCATTTGCTTCAGAAAAATTGACAGAAGAAGCACAGGAAAACAACGACGATGTTGAAGATGATGAGGATGATGACGACGATGAAGATGTTGAATACTCTCGTAAAATCAAAGATATGATTGCTAGGAAACCCGATATCTCTCAAATTTACAATCTTAATGATTTCGAATTTGTTGCGAGACATACAATGAAGAAAGTTGCCTGGGGTTATTATTCTTCAGGTTGTGATGATGAAATCACACTTCGTGCAAACCACTTGGCTTATCATAGAATTTTTTTCAAACCAAGAGTCTTAGTAGATGTTTCAAATATTGACACTTCAACAAAAATGTTAGGTACTAAAGTAAATGCACCATTTTATATGACGGCCACTGCATTGGGGAAATTGGGTCATCCAGATGGTGAATGCGTATTAACGAGATCTGCTGGTAAAACTGGTATTATTCAAATGATTCCTACTTTAGCCTCATGTTCATTTGATGAGATTGTTGATGCTGCAATCGATAAACAAACACAATGGTTACAACTCTATGTTAATGCAGACAGAGAAATTTGTAGGAAGATTGTTGAACATGCTGAGAAAAGAGGTATTAAGGGATTATTTATAACAGTTGATGCACCACAATTGGGAAGAAGAGAAAAGGACATGAGACTGAAGGACGTTGAAGATTTATCGCATGTTCAAGGTGAAGGAGACAATGCTGATAGATCTCAAGGTGCAGCAAGAGCTATTTCAAGTTTTATTGATACAAGTTTAAACTGGAAAGATATTGCATGGTTTAGAAAAATTACCAAAATGCCAATCATTTTAAAAGGTATTCAATGCGTTGAAGATGCTAAATTAGCAGCAGTAGATTATAAGGTTGATGGAATTGTGATTTCAAATCATGGAGGTAGACAACTTGAATTTTCAAAACCACCAATTGAAGTATTAGCAGAAACCATGCCAGTTTTAAAAGAACATGGTGTTGATTTGAACAAGTTTGAAGTTTATATTGATGGTGGAGTTCGTAGGGCCACTGATATCCTAAAGGCTATTTGTTTGGGTGCAAAGGGGGTGGGAATTGGAAGACCATTTCTATATGCAATGTCAACTTACGGAGATGATGGTGTTTTAAAGCTTATCAATATTTTAATTGATGAAATGATTATGTCCATGAGATTATTGGGGGTTACTTCAATTGATCAATTAAATGAAAATTATCTTGATATTTCTGGTTTAGGTCAAAGATTCTTGCCTTCAGATAGATTATTTGAAAGTGTCTATGAGCCATTAAGTTCACCAAAGTTTAGAGATCAGAAAATGTAGAAGACAAAGAGAAAAAAAAAAAGAAACAGGAGAGGAGACAATCCTTAGATATAGTTCATTTCAATATAAGTTATCTTTTATTAGAATGCTCCTCTTTGAGGAGCAAAGCTCGATGTAATTAACATCCTTTGGATAGGGGCCATAGTATTTTGAGCTATTTTCCAATATCATCTTAATATATATATATATATATATAGTATCTTGAAATAAATAATAGTGATAAAAATAAAATTACATATTTTATTTTAAAACAAAAAGGAGAAGTAGTAAACGAAGGTATTTAATAGAAAAATGACATTCTCTTAGTTTCTAATATCAGAATTATTATCGGTTGTATTTTATGATTGAATATTGCTGCAATTTTCTGCAGGCTCGTTAAAGCTAATACAATTTATTTTTAGTATTATTTTAGTTATGATTGGTATTTGAGGTGATTTGATGCAGAAGGTGGGAATGTCAAAGAGCAATATGAATAAGAGGATTGCCGAGAAGATGGTTATTTCCAACGTCGTGTGGATGAGGATGAATGAATGGAGGTTCATAAAGAGATGAATGTGAAAAACTTTTCTGAAGGTAATGCTGGATATGTTCTGCAGCCAACTGTAAGTTCATGCGTGGATTTCATCAAAATCTGTAATCAAATCAATATGTATAATGTGAAACGAGCATGCAACCTTCTCAAACACCACCAACGCCATAGAAGTTCACACTCGTCTTTCATCTTCATCGTTCTCCCCGAAAGCTATTTATTCCTCCCTTAGGTAAAAGAGGAAAGAGGCGCAATCGCCGCCGCTTCTATCTATCTCTTGTCCCCTCAATATCAGTATCATCTCTTGTCTCATTATTGTGCCTTTTCTTTACAGTTGTCTTGACACGCTTTATATATCATCCTTACACCCGTGTACTGGTGGCAGTTTGGACGAACGCGTTAAATAACAGCGAAGAAAAAGTCAAGTTTTGGTGGTGACAACACATAGAAAGACAAACAGTCAAAGAAAAACAAAAAAAATAAAAATAAAAATAAAAATAAAATTAAAATTAAAATCTTAGTACTATAATTTTCTCTACCATTTTGCTGAAACATTTGCTTTACTTCTCCATCCAAGAAAGTACAGCAATCAATCAATAAATAAATAAATAAAAAAGTCAGGCAGGTGTTCTGTTTTCAATACTGGAAAATATAACAAAATTAAATCGTTGCAAAGTCTTACTGAGAGGGCCTCGAACAAAAAACAATTTCCCTGTGCAGAGAGAGTTAGTGTGAGATCAAATCGCCCTAGTTTCTGATTTCAAGTTTTTGTACCTTTTTTCGCTTTGTCTCTTTTTTTTCTTCGATCCCAAAATCGTCGTCAAAACAACACCAACAAAGAGGAAAAGTTTTAATCTGATATACCGGTAAACGAAGAAGCAAGAAGGTCCAATTTATTAAGCTCATCATGGTCTCCTCTTATGACGTCGGTACAAGATGTTGGTACCCTGATGAAAAACTTGGTTGGATTGGTGTTACTGTTACCAAGAATTCTAAAAATGATAAAGGGTTGTGGAGTCTTGAATTAACTTCAGAAACTGACGACTCTGTGGTTTTCAACGTTGAATCACCAAACTTAGATGAAGATAATGAGAAGTTACCACCATTGAGAAACCCTCCTATCTTGGAAGCAGCTGAAGATTTGACATCGTTGTCATATTTGAACGAGCCAGCTGTTCTTCAGGCAATTAAATTAAGATATTCTCAATTAAACATATATACATATTCAGGGATTGTCCTTATTGCCACGAATCCGTTCCAAAGAGTTGATCAATTGTACTCTCAAGATATTATCCAAGCATATGCTGGAAAGAGAAGAGAAGACAGCGACCCACATTTATTTGCTATCGCTGAAGACGCGTATCGTTGTATGAAGAGTGATGGTAAGAATCAAACTATCGTTGTCTCTGGGGAATCAGGTGCGGGTAAGACCGTCTCTGCCAAGTATATCATGAGATACTTTGCATCCGTTGAAGAAGAAGTTGACATTCATCACCATCAACACAACAACAATCAACAAACTAAACAAGACATGTCCGATGTTGAAAAGCAAATCTTGGCAACCAATCCAATTATGGAAGCATTTGGTAACGCAAAGACTACAAGAAATGATAACTCTTCAAGATTTGGTAAATATTTAGAAATTTTATTCGATAAAGAAATCGCCATTATTGGTGCAAGAATTAGAACATATTTATTAGAAAGATCGAGATTAGTTTTTCAACCAACTACCGAAAGAAATTATCATATTTTCTATCAAATTTTAGCTGGGATGTCAGAAGATGAGAAAAAATTACTTGGCTTAACCAGTGCTGAAGACTTTAAATATACAAATCAAGGTGGTAGTTCAATCATAGAAGGATTGGATGATGCTAAAGAATTTTCTGATACAAAGAGTGCCCTTTCATTAATTGGTATTGATTCAGAAAAGCAATTTGAAATTTATAAGATTCTTGCTGGGTTATTACATCTTGGTAACATTGATATTGTTGCTACTAGAAATGACGCACACTTATCATCAGATGAACCATCACTTGTCAAAGCATGTGAACTCTTGGGAATAGATCCATTAAATTTCAGTAAATGGTGTGTTAAGAAACAAATCACCACCAGAAATGAAAAAATTGTTTCTAACTTGAATCATAAACAAGCAATTGTTGCAAGAGATTCATTTGCCAAGTATATTTATTCTGCATTATTCGATTGGTTAGTTAATTACGTAAATACCGATTTATGTCCAGCTGAGATTGAAGATAAAATTCAATCTTTTATTGGTGTTTTGGATATTTATGGTTTCGAACATTTTGAAAAGAATTCATTTGAACAATTTTGTATTAATTACGCCAACGAAAAATTACAACAAGAATTTAATCAACATGTTTTCAAATTGGAACAAGAAGAATATATCAAGGAAGAGATTGAATGGTCGTTCATTGACTTCGCTGATAATCAACCATGTATCAATTTAATTGAAAACAGATTGGGGATCTTGTCATTATTAGATGAAGAATCTAGATTACCAGCTGGTAATGATCAAAGTTGGATTGATAAGATGTTCCAAACCTTGGATAAAGAACCAACCAATAAGGTCTTCAAGAAACCTAGATTTGGACAAACTAAATTTATTGTCAGTCATTATGCTTTAGATGTTACTTATGATATTGATGGATTTATCGAAAAGAATAGAGATACAGTTGGTGAAGGTCATTTAGAAGTTATGAAAAATACTACCAATGTATTATTACAAGATGTGCTATCCATTATTGAAAAGAATGCCGCCGAATTGGTTGCAAAGACAGAAGCCGCCGCCGCTGCTGCTCCAAATGGTAGACCGAAGGCAAATATGGCCACTAAGAAACCAACTTTAGGTTCCATGTTCAAGAACTCTCTTATTGAATTGATGAAAACAATCAATTCAACCAATGTTCATTACATTAGATGTATCAAGCCAAATGAATTGAAAAAGGCATGGCAATTCGATTCTTTAATGGTTTTGAGTCAATTAAGAGCTTGTGGTGTTTTAGAAACCATTAGAATTTCTTGTGCTGGGTTCCCATCTAGATGGTCATACGTTGAATTTGCTGATAGATATCACATTTTAGTTCCATCTTCAATGTGGTTATCAGTTATGGCCAAGTCAGAAACTGAAGGCAAAGAAGTCAACCAGTTATGTAATCAAATTATGGAATCTACCATTGAAGATAAGAGTAAGTATCAATTAGGTAATACTAAGATTTTCTTCAAGGCTGGTATGTTGGCTCATTTCGAAAAATTAAGAAGTGAAAAGTTGTATAACGCAGCTGTTATGATTCAAAAGAATATGAGAAAGGTACATTACAGAAAGAAATACTTGGAAATCAGAAAATCTCATATGTCATTACAAAGTCTTCTTAAGGGCTCCATAGTAAGACAAAGAGTTAAGAGAGAAAGAGAAACTGGTGCTGCTACATTAATTCAAACCTTAATCAGAAGTTTCTTAGCTCGTAAGCAATTAAAGGATGGATTATCAAGTGTGGTCACATTACAAAAACATATCAGAGGTTTACAAGCAAGAAGATCATTTGCCGGTCTTAGAACTGAAAGAAGTGCCATTACTTTACAAAAGTCTTGGAGAGGGTTACAAGAGCGTAAGAAATTCCAAAAGGAAAAGAATGCCACTATTGTAATTCAATCAACGATAAGAAGAAAGTTAGCTTATCAACAACTTAGGTTATTGAAAGAAGATGCCAAATCAGCTGCCCACCTTAAAGAAGTGTCTTATAAATTGGAAAATAAGGTTATTGAATTAACACAATCATTAACTTCCAAGATTCAAGATAATAAGAAATTAGTAACTGAGATTGCAAGTTTAAAGGCATTATTAGAGCAATCTTCAACTGCACATGAATCCTTGAAGGCCAGAGAAATTGAATTCAATGAAAAGTTTGATTCTCATAATGAAGAACACCAAGTTGAAATTTCTAATTTAAATAAGGAATTAGAATCAATCAAGGGTGAATACACTGCTGCTGAAAAGAGAATCGAATCATTAATTAAGGAACAAAATGACTTAAAGGTGGAAGTTCAAAAGAATATTACTGAATTGAATTCATTTAAGGATGAGTTAATAAAGAGAGACACCATTGAAGTTGATTTGAAGAGTCACATTGAACAATTAAAGAGTGAATTATCAACATTACAACAAAACCAAAGTAAGATGATTAGTAACCCTAAGATCAGAGGATTATCTAAGAGTAATAATAGACACAGTTCTGCTGTTTTTGGAGATTTCAATGCCAATGGTTTGGATGGTGGTAATAGACCAGTTTCTGTTATTGCTGTTTCAAACAATGAAGATGCAAATATTGATGATATCAATGATGAACTTTTCAGACTTTTAAGAGATTCTAGACAATTACATAGAGAAATTGTCGAAGGTTTACTTAAGGGATTGAAGATCCCACCATCTGGAGTTGCCGCTGATTTAACTAGGAAGGAAGTTTTATTCCCAGCCAGAATTATCATTATTATCTTAAGTGATATGTGGAGATTAGGTTTGACCAAAGAGCTGGAAGATTTCTTAGGTGAAGTCCTTGCAGCCATTCAACAAATGGTTGCATCATTGAAGGATGATGAAGTTATTCCTAATGGTGCCTTCTGGTTATCCAATACTCATGAATTATTTTCTTTTGTTTCATATGCCCAACAAACTATTATTGCCAATGACACTTTATCTCACGAAATGAGTGAAGAAGAGTTTGAAGAATATTTGAAATTAGTTGCTGTTGTCAAGGAAGATTTTGAAAGTTTATCTTATAATATTTACAATATGTGGATGAAGAAGATGGAAAAGGATTTGGAAAAGAAGGCAGCCAGTGCGGTTGTTCTTTCACAATCATTACCAGGGTTTATGGCTCCGGAAGCTTCTCCATTTTTAGCCAAGGTCTTCCTGCAAGGTGTTCAATATAAGATGGATGACATTTTGAGTTTTTTCAATTCAGTTTATTGGTCAATGAAATCATACTTTATTGAACATGAAGTTATAAATGAAGTTATCATTGAGCTTTTAAGATTTGTTGATGCTTTATGTTTTAATGATTTAATTATGAGAAGAAATTTCCTTTCATGGAAGAGAGGTTTACAATTAAATTACAATGTAACAAGATTGGAAGAATGGTGTAAAGGTCATGAAATTCAAGAAGGTTCCGGTTATTTGAGCCACCTTTTACAAGCTGCTAAATTATTACAATTAAGAAAGGGTACACCAGAAGATATTGGTATAATATACGAAATTTGTTATGCTTTAAAGCCTGTTCAAATTCAAAAATTGATTAGTCAATATTATATTGCTGATTATGAAACTCCAATTGCTCCAGAAGTTCTTCAAGCTGTTGCTGATAGAGTAAAAGAACTGGATAGTGGTGATCTTTTTGAGCCAGTTTCCACCGATGGTCACTTTGATGATCCATTTAGAACTGTTAGCTTAAGACCATTCCTGAGAGTTGAAGCTTATGTTCCAGCATGGTTAAGTTTACCAATTATTAGAAGAGTTGTTGAATTGGTTGCAAAGAATGCCACTGCCCAAGAATCCAGATCACAAGATGATTATGATGAAGAGGATGAACATATTCAACAACAACAATCTGTTGTAGCCTAGAGTATGGAAATTAAAGTGAAATATAAAGAAATTGTGAAAGTAAAAAACAAAAAAACAACAAATATAACCGTTATACTAAGGATATTGTTAATGTTAAGGAGTAGTGTGTATTATATATAGTATGAATGAAGATTGGACGATAAGAGATTTGTAGTATATTAGTAATGTGAGGGACAAAATTGGATTTTTAGTTAAGTAAGTTTTTTTCTTTTTGAAAGAACAACAAAATTTTTATGGAACTTCTATCGATTCAAAAGTTCTTCAGCTTTGAGATTTCCTTTTTTCAAACTCTTCTGGGGTTCTTGTCTTCATCAGAAGAGCATGTACACCATCATTTTCAATTTCATCAGCCAATAAACCGTATATTAATCTATGACGACTAGGCATATTTTTGCCAATAAATTCATTGCTTACAATTTCTAAAGTGAAATGAGATTCAGTTTTGTTTGTTGCTCCTCTGATACCCGCATGATGTGCATGTTTATGTGAATCATTCTCAATGGAGAGGAAAGTTGGTTGAAATTTTGATTTTAATTTTTCAACCATTTTGGTTTCAATTGGCCCAGCAGTTGAGGACATTTTAATGGTAGAACTCATTTGACGGATTGCCCTAAGCATAGAAGAGATTTTATTGATTGGGGAATTAGAAAGAAATGTACAGGTTGATCAGCAATTGAATGGTTTATGGTACATGATTATTAGTTTTTCAAATCGTTGATACTACTGCATATAGACATAAGATTCTTACTACGATAAAGAGAATATTAATAGAAAGAGAAATGGAGGGTGATGAAAAGGTTGTGATTATATCTTTATATAAAATTTTAGAGAGAGAATATAATAGCAATATTTAATATTATAAACAGTTCTGAACCTTGATGCTCAGAGGATGTTTTTTTCTTGCCCGACCTCTTACCTTTCCTCCTTTTTGACGAAGAAAGAGAGAAAAAGTGAAAGAGTGAGATAGAGGGTTGTGATATCTGTCCACTATTCGAATTAGGGCTGCTTAAGAAAATATTAGGCCACTTCAAGACAGAAGGAATCTTTTAAAGAATCATGAGTTGGTGATCATCAATTTAACTAGGTGACATTGTATCATTCAACACATTCACGTGATCTAGCACAGCCATGAGAGCTTGTAACCAATACATACTGACAGTGAGGTAAATCTTTGACAAATCAAAAATTAAATAAGAAAGTAACAGAAAATGTAGCTTCCTTAACTACATGCTTATATATAGTAGTACAATTAACCACAAGAAAACATGGGTGCTACACAAAAACCAAAAAACAAAATGATTTAATGGTGGGATAACGATATATTACTGAAAAGGGTTCAATGACATTATCCCGCACACGACCACCGTCTACATAATTTTCTTTTTTTTGATTTTCTTAATATAAACGATTTCTTGTGAAACGTAAATCTTTAGAAGGCAAACCGGAAGAAGTGGAAATTATTCACACTAGTTCAATCAACAGAAACACATACACACAAACGTATAATAAATATGTCTTCATCCGTACCTTATGATCCATATGTTCCAAACCAACATACTTCAGAACAGTCCAATTCCAGGACAGCAGCAATCCAGGCGGTATGTACACAAATAAGGAGTAGAATGGAAATGTTATTCATAGGCTCAATCAAAGTCTAAGTGAAATACATGAAAGTCCAAAATTAGGGTAGAGAAACATTATAGAATGGAAGAAGTAAATGTGATGGGTACATTTCCCCATTTGTTAGAGGTTTGATGAGTAGGCTTATGTCTATCTCAAGCGTTTCTCCTATTAATTATTAAACCTGTCCTTTTTATTTTTCTTTCTTTTCAATACTAACAGTAACTTTTTAGCAAATCGATGATACCGTTGGTATTATGAGAGATAATATTAATAAGGTGGCAGAACGTGGTGAACGTTTAGATTCAATTGAAAACAAGACTGATAACTTGGCTATTTCAGCCCAAGGTTTCCGTCGTGGTGCTAACAGAGTTAGAAAGGATATGTGGTGGAAAGATATGAAAATGAGATTATGTCTTATTTTAGGGGTTATCATTGTATTGGTTGTTATTATTGTTCCAATTGCGGTTCACTTCTCATAAAAGAATAAGTGATAATATGTGTAAAATTTAATATATGTTTCGGGAAATGCGATGTAAGTAGAGAAAGGGGGATAAATTAGAAAAAGGAAGGAGAGAAAAGAGTACCTGAGAATTCATGCCTTAGACTGAACAGAAACGAAGATATACTTAGATATTGTATCTTATATATTGATCCGATAATAAGTGCGGGGGAAAAGAAAAAATAGAGATGACGGATATAAAGTCTTTAAATGAAAGGTTACATCAAATCTACTCAATAGAACATTGTACTTACTACTCAGGGTGGTTGATTGAATTTATGCATATTCATCTGATGCGAGATTGTCAGTCAACGAATTTTCTTTTCTTTCTATTGCTCGAGACTACACAAGTTCTTTTGTTCTATCGTAATATTCTTTAAACTATATGTGATTACATGTGGTGGGATGAGGGTGCATTAATTATTTGATTTGGTTCTCTTCTATGAGATATGTTGAACGTTTGCTTAATGTTCTTCTAAAGAAGCTTCATAAGCAGACTCGGATAATAATTCTTCAGAAGAATCGATAACCAGTGGTTCACTTAACTTGATTTGAGCAATCCAACCTTCACCCATTGGGTCTTCGTTAATTAAACATGGAGTTGATTCTAAGACATCGTTAATGGCAACAATTTCACCAGCAACTGGAGAGTAAATTTCAGAAGCAGACTTAACACTTTCAACTGAACCAATAGATTCTCCGGCTTCGACAACGGTACCAACTTCTGGTAATTCAATGAAAGTAGCATCACCTAAGGCTTCAGAAGCGTACTTGGTAATACCAATGAAGGCAGAGTCATCCTTGTGGACAGCTAACCATTCATGTTCTGGGGTATATTTAACAACTTTTGGACCTTCTTGAGCGTACTTGAACACAAATGATTCTGTGTTAATCTTGTGCAGGATAGAGTTGAATCTGATGGCAGAAAAGGCCAATGGTCTAGCGGCAGAAACAGCGATTCTTTGAGTTCTTAATAAAGTAGAAATCATTATGATATTGTATGGAAAAGATTAATTGAAGTTAATTACTAGGAAATTTTTGTATTAGATTTTTTGGGGGGACATCTGCGATCGCGTTTTATATAAAGGCTTTTGAAGATTGACTCTGAAACGTTAGAGTCAATGTAGCGGTAAGATGAGATAAAAAAAAATACAAGTAAAAAAATAACAGAGAAAACCAAACCAAAGGCTGCTAAAAGGACCAATGGTTCCTTGTACTGGCATGTGGTAACATTGTTAGATGAAGATTCCATTAAGTCGTGGCACTGACAGGGTGTGTGTTTGGTGGTATGAGCCAATCAGTTCCGTTTGAAAATAAGTATACGCAGCATCAAAGATAAAACCAGCTTTCATTGGGAGTCTTCTTTGCAAGAAAACAAGAAAAAACGACAAAAATAAGAGGGAATGATATAATAACAACGGAAGGAGATTTATATCTTAGTATATGTAACATAACTTATAACTTATCACTCGCTATATTAATCGAAAGTGGTATGGCTCAGAGCCATACAGGTAAGAGTCAAGGAATGAAAAATTTCCACCTTATCTGCAGTCTCAGGTACGGCTAATGGGTATCAGCTGCCGAGCCTATTTTGCAACCTTACAATAAAATGGATTAAAACATGTTTTTTCAAGTCAACAATGCTAAGATTATATTTATCAGATTGAAAATTTGGATGGCTTATAAATTGAAAGATAAAAAGGATAAAAAATAAATAAGAAAAAGGGGGAAATTTGAAATGGCTACAATGCATGCAGTCATTTGATATAATTAACTGCAAAAATATATAATACAGATAATTTATAAGAATAAATCGAGAGCAGAATATATGGAGAACAGATTAAAGACGACTATTATAATGTAATTCTTATAAAGGAAAGTGTTGAAGTCAGCCCTGTCATCACTTTCCCCTTTCCCCTTTCTGCACCCCTTTTCTTTTTCCACTTCTCTTTTATCTTGCTTTGCTCATCTTCAATAAAAAACCCTCGCAAACCCTTATAACCATGCTTTACGGCAACCTACAGATCAATTCCAGTCATTGTTACACCTTCTATATCAATTCAGAACTAGCCTCCCTTAGGAAATAAAAGAACCCAAGGCCAACACCTGGAACGGGTGAGATCACTCAGATCTAGATTCTTTATTGCTACGCTCGAAGAACTCCTAACCCCTCCTATTAGCTTCCACTACAACTCCTGATGAGCAGTTTCCCCCGGAATATCATGGAGCACTCCTATCTCTTTCTACATATTTTTTACTCTACTCGTCACGAGCTTACTACTAATCTCCCCATTAATACTTATCCGACATATCCATCTCTCCCTACTCAAATAATACCACATGGACTGACCATGTACATGTTGAAAAATTCCTCCTATTTAGGTTTGCTACTTACTGCATTAGACCATACTTCCTGTATATAACCACTCCGTTCAACCCATTCACCCATATCTATGGCCCAATTTTCCCCACGATCCGCAATCCAATTGCACCCAAAGCCGCACGTGCCAGATAGTGTTGAACCCTCAAGTTGCTGCAATCCAACAAATGCTACCATTAATTGGTATAATTTACCAATAACAAGCCAAAACAAAATTGATACGATTAACGTTGTGTTATTCACGAAACTATTAGTGTAAAAAAATTATTAAAAAATGGAGCTTTTGGTACGTAAATGTTTAGAACCTACTAGTAGGTGCAATATAATTCTAGAATTTTCGCATGTTTTCCATAACCTTCTATGGTCCCATGACCTAATCAGAACATTCTGGAAGTAGCATCCTTAAAGTTAATATATAAAGGGAGGTGCCACTCCCAGATTCTAATCCAGATTTTTTTCTTAATTACAACACAAACAACTTAAAAGGAAAAAAAAATAATACTTTAAAAAAAAACAACATGTCTAAAGCTATTGGTATTGATTTAGGGACCACATACTCATGTGTAGCCCATTACGCAAACGATAGAGTTGAAATTATTGCTAACGATCAAGGTAATAGAACGACTCCTTCTTATGTTGCTTTCACTGATACTGAAAGATTAATTGGTGATGCTGCCAAGAATCAAGCTGCAATGAATCCAGCAAACACTGTTTTCGATGCAAAGAGATTGATTGGTAGAAAATTTTCTGATGCTGAAGTTCAAGCTGATATGAAGCATTTCCCATTTAAGATTATCGATAAGGGTGGAAAGCCAAATATACAAGTTGAATACAAGGGTGAAACCAAGGTTTTCACTCCTGAAGAAATTTCTTCTTTCATCTTAACCAAGATGAGAGAAACTGCTGAAGGGTTCTTAGGTGGTAATATTAAGGATGCAGTTATTACTGTTCCTGCTTATTTCAATGACTCTCAAAGACAAGCAACTAAGGATGCTGGTTTAATTGCTGGTTTAAACGTTTTAAGAATTATTAATGAACCAACTGCCGCTGCTATTGCCTACGGTTTAGATAAGAAGGGCTCTGTTAAGGGTGAAAAGAATGTTCTTATCTTTGATTTAGGTGGTGGTACCTTCGATGTATCCTTATTAGCAATTGATGATGGTATTTTTGAAGTTAAGGCTACTGCTGGTGATACTCACTTGGGAGGTGAAGATTTTGATAACTTACTTGTTAACTTTTTCGTTCAAGAATTCAAGAGAAAGCACAAGAAGGATTTATCTACCAACCAAAGAGCCTTGAGAAGATTAAGAACTGCTTGTGAAAGAGCCAAGAGAACTTTATCTTCATCTGCTCAAACTTCTATTGAAATTGATTCTCTTTTCGAAGGTATTGATTTCTACACTTCTATCACTAGGGCAAGATTTGAAGAATTATGTGCAACCTTATTCAGAGACACTTTAACTCCAGTTGAAAAAGTTCTCAAAGATGCTAAGATTGATAAATCTCAAGTTGACGAAATTGTTCTTGTTGGTGGTTCTACCAGAATTCCAAAGATTCAAAAATTAGTTTCTGATTTCTTTAACGGTAAGGAACCAAACAAGTCTATTAACCCAGATGAAGCTGTTGCATACGGTGCCGCTGTTCAAGCTGCTATCTTGACTGGTGACACTTCTTCTAAGACTCAAGATTTATTATTATTAGATGTTGCCCCATTATCATTAGGTATTGAAACTGCTGGTGGTGTTATGACTAAGTTAATTCCAAGAAACGCTACTATTCCAACCAAGAAGTCTGAAACTTTCTCAACTTATGCCGACAACCAACCAGGTGTCCTCATTCAAGTTTTTGAAGGTGAAAGAGCTCAAACTAAGGATAACAACTTATTGGGTAAGTTTGAATTATCTGGTATTCCACCAGCTCCAAGAGGTGTCCCACAAGTTGAAGTTACCTTTGATATAGATGCTAATGGTATTTTAAACGTTTCCGCCTTAGAAAAGGGTACTGGTAAGACTCAAAAGATTACTATTACCAATGACAAGGGTAGATTATCAAAGGAAGAAATTGAAAGAATGGTTAATGATGCTGAAAAGTATAAGGAAGAAGATGAAAAGGAAGCCGCTAGAATCACAGCTAAGAATACTTTAGAATCTTACACTTATTCATTAAAGAACAGCATCAATGACGGTGAAATGAAGGATAAGATCAATGCTGAAGATAAGGAAAAATTATCCAAGGCTATCGAAGAAACTACCGCTTGGTTAGATGACTCCCTTGCTGCTTCTACCGAAGAATATAACGAAAAGCACAAGGAATTAGAAAGCATTGCAAATCCAATCATTTCTGGTGCTTACCAAGCTGCTGGTGGTGCTCCAGGTGCCGGTCCAGGTGCTGGTCCAGGTGGATTCCCAGGTGCTGGTGCCGCTGGTGGTGATGCATCTGGTCCAACTGTCGAAGAAGTTGATTAAAGAATTTCAACAGGATACTTTCAGGGAGCAAATGAGATTGCTGTGGTTTTAGGTATAAATATATATGAAAAAATGAAATAAATAAAATATAAAAAAAAAGTAATATTGTAGCTATATTTTACTCTATAAAATTCTATGTACATTTCATCCTAATGTAACTTCTATAATTACGGATATTGTTGTCGAAATAACCCAAATTGCGATTGATACGTAACCAATTTTCTTATCGATATACCAATCATTTCTTGGGACAGCAATCATTAAGAAGATCAGATTCAAAATCAACCCAATGTGAGTTATTATAAGGGAACTACTTAAATCAAACGGGATCAGAAGTTCAAAATGTGAACTAGCGTTGTTTTCTTGACGTATCATATGTATAAATCCAGTGAGCCCCAAAGAACTGAATGTCAATAAAGGTCCACCAAAACAAGCACCAAATGCCATTAATGGCATCCCCATCTTAGCTATTGTGAAGTTTGATATCAAATCACTTACAGAATTTCCCAATGCAAAAACTGTAGTACCTAGGATTTCATCACTGACATTATAAATCAATGAAAAGATTTTCAAGATCCCGATAACCTCTGTAGCAAATATTGAGATCCAAGTCATTGAGGATATGAAACCTAAGAAAGTAGATATGTAATATGCTAATTTAATATTTGAAGTATCGCGGTTGTATAACAAATAAGTTAATATAGAAATTAACAGGGAAACAACTATGGATGCTGGAAAAACTTGTGACCAAAAAACCTCACCCTTTCTGAGCCAAATGTATGTAACAAAAAGATTTGAACCAAAGTTTTGAACTATCAATAATGTCTTATCTAATACAAAATCAAAATCTAATTCGGATCCGTCTTCTTGATTTTCTAAGTTCTCCAAATCAAGGCTATCAAATCTCTTATTATCCCTCTCCTTAAGTGAATCAAAACAGGTTTGATCTCGTACTGGATTAGTAACTCTAAGGAGAAATACAATAGGTGAAAGGAAAACTGTGTAGCATTTAGATTTAAAATCTAAATCTTCAAAATCTTCAAAATTTGGGAAAAATATTTTGAGCAATGGGAATGTTCCATAAGTATACGAAGTAGTACCTGTAGAGTAACGGGAACCTACTTGGGGATCGGATATGTCATCGATATCTGTAGTTGGGAATAAATCGCTTCCGGCACTAATGTGATCCTCATCATTAAGTCTTATCTTATGATTCGAGTGGGACTGTAATATGTATAACAACCGATTCACACCGTATTTTCCGCTACTAAACTCAACTTCTTCATTTTCATTTGAAGGTTCATCTTCGTTTGCAACATCAGAACATTCTAAAGATGCAGGGTTATGTAGTGATTCTGAGCTCTTCATTGGCGAAGAAGCCAATAGTTCAATACTAGGTAAATGATCAAAATCATCCAAAAATATTGTGTTTGCGTCAGCATCATAATCTTGATTGTTTGTTATGGAAACGCTATTTCTACTATAATTACCTCTTGACCTTTGCTCCCTATTCTTATGCTTTATTTTAGCCTTGGTGATCGAGTGTGATGATATAACAACCACCACGTAAACTACATACAATCCAACCAACACAATGCAATACAAAAAACTTAATTTGCCTTCGATGATGAAAGACAATACAATTGCTAAAATTATCAAAAAGAAACTTAAATCTCTTAAGAATGAATTTTTAGTTACTTTGAATGGATTGATAATCCCCATCGTTCCAATAACAATAGTAGTTATGAAAAACGCAGCACCTATTAATTCAGAAATTGCTAAATCTTGTGAGCCTAAATTAAGGGCAGTGTATGTTGTTAGCACATCGGGTGCTCCGTTTCCCAATGCTAATAGAGTTAGACCTGCCAAATTATCAGAAAGCTTTAAGGCTTTGGAAATCGTATATAAGTTTGGACAAAGATAATCTGAAGCGGTGAGGCCAATACTTACGAATAGCAATCCCAATTCAATCATGACAGGGAAGAAAGCAAAGTTTGATAAGTGGTGATGCATTGTACAATAGTAAATTTCAAGGTAATTTACAAACCCTAGTTTATAATGACCACATTCGGATTGTATGTAAGAGCATCTATCATCTGCTGGTACTTCGTGAAGATCACATTCTCTCTGTTTAGTTGAACGGTCCTGGATAAAGACATTTAAGGTGCCTAATGCCGTATTCGGGAATGGTGCAAGAGATAGACATTGAACCGCTACCGTTAGTAGGCCCAAGATGGTGATGATATCTTTTTTCAACATTCTTTGAAAAATGTCGATGCTAGAAGAAAAATGATATAAAATTTACCTCCTCATATGATAAAAATATGCAATGTATGTGTAGTGGTTGTACTTGCCAGAACGCAACATTTCAGATATTCATATCGCTTTATGACACGATGTGTACAGGAAACATCACAAAACAGAATAGAGAATAGTACACCTGAATGTTAAAAAGTTGCTTTGTAATTGATCTTGAGAAACCGGTAGTGACTATCAGAATATTTTGGTAATGGTAATATGGTGCTCCATCTGTTTATTATTGGATGACTACTTTGAAGGCATGGAACAAATTTGGCATGGAAGATATGTTTTGAAAATTTCATCGCAGGGAGTAAAAATTCCGTACAAAATAACTTAACTTCGAGATTGGATTTATGAAATTTTCACATTAGAATTTATTCTTCCCAAATAACGTTACTTCCAAACACTTGACACCGACCTTACGATATGCAGAGTTACATTAGCTTTTAGAAAGTTTGGTTCCGTTAGATTTTTTCTATGAATTAAAGTATTACAAGCTTTATTTTTAAACCGTACGGCACCCGAAAAACAATTCCGCTATTGAAAACAACTCAATTAATGCAAAAGTTTAACTAGCAGGGAAAAACGGTCATCCTAGACCATAGGAGGCGCAGAATGCCGTTGACACATTTATTTGACTTCATGTGTAAGATTCAGTTAACTTTACATTCGAAAGTGGTTAAAGAAGAGCAAGCAAATACTTCATATTGTATGATTTTTTTATTTTATTTTAGTAACAACTTTATAAAAACTACGAGGAAATCGATACTATTGTCCCCGTAGCGGAAAGGTAGATCAAAAGAGTTGACATTCAATTTCCAATTGGCATAGTAAATGGGTTGAAGGCTTGCGATGCCTCATGCATCAACTATACTAGGACGCAAGTGTGGTCACCTGCATAATGAATGCACTAGTCTACAGCATACAAATATTACCGCTTAGTAAGTGCGTACGTAAGCGCAAAATGGTTCCAATATGTAGTAAAAAAGAAATTGAAATTTATTTGTATGATTGAAAAAAACTACCAAAAAAATACATATAAATAAGGCAGGGTGGGCACCCAATTCTATAAATTATTCAATACATATAAGCTCTCGTTAACATACAACTTTCATTCTTCAAGTTGTCAACAAAATCAATCCTAAGCCATTAAATATACTTATACTCTACAATGGGAAGCGAAAAAATTGGACATTACATACAGGAACACACTGTTTTGCACCCACCACCACAATACTCTGAAAGAAGTTCACATTACCAAGCTACCAATAACAGTACAGCAATGGACTCTAATGAAAGATATGTGGGTTGTCCATCACTAACCTCAGAATATTCCACTGAAGATTCAATTGATTCCGAATATGGCCATTACGATGATTTTTACATGCAAGACCGTATTTCTACATTTGGCACTGACGTTGAAAGAGTTGGTAGACACAACTCAACGTTTCTTCCTGAAGCAGCACGTTACGGTAATCTGGTAGGTAGTTCGAACAATCCACTTTCACTGATTCCAGTCCAATTTCAAAAACATATTAATACTATGAAAAGCTTTACCCCATTCAAGCCATTATTAATGGTTGCAAATTCTCGGTCTTTATCGGATGGTTTCCCAATGGTTTATTTCCCAGAACAATTTGGTAGCCATGATATATCCCCAGCTGATTGGCAAAGATTTCTTTCAGACTTGAAGTTAATCTCAACCAACAAAACAATATCTAGTGGAAATTATTCACCCAGCGATGGTAGAGTCGGATCCGTTCCTAGAGCCTTTGATGATAGATTAAGAAGGAGAGGCGGCGGACCTTTAAGTTCATTATCTACTGCAATTGGTGGACATGTTAGAGACAACCATACAAATTCAAATGATAACGGCCTCATTTCCCTGGTATTAAAAGTTGGAGTCAGTGTTATAGATTCAAGAAATAATAGAAAGGATCAGAAGAAACAAGTGAAATTTGACAGAAAGCAATCAAAGAGACAACGAGGTGGAATCATAAGAGGTGTCATAAGCGAAATGAGATCCGCTCCTCAATCAAATTATAACTCCTCCTCTAACCATTCATACTCCACACCTGATCAATTTGGTTTCAGTTCGTCTAACGTCGAAGATAAAATAATCGAATACATTGAGAATTGGAATACAATGTTTTTCAACTCTAGAAGTGTAAATGTTTATATCAAATTTCCAGACGATGTTAAACAAGATTACCAATTTGCGATCAATCAACAATTCCCAATTGACAGTGAAAGAGCTATGCATCAAATGCAAATGGATGGATTAGGTTCATTAGATAAATGCAGGTTAATAATAAAATCTTTATAGCAAAATATGATAATATAACAATTGTTTTATGATATAGATGTAGCCATAAAAACCATATTAAGAAGTAGAAGAAAAAAAAATAGCATTCAATAATAAGTATTCTTAAGAATAGTTGCTTACAGTTTTAAAAGTAAATGTCTTGCTGATCCTTGCACCACTCCTCATCCGGGTACACGAAGGTAATCCCTTAGAATATAAAAATATTCAGATGGAGTGCTGCACCCAAGATCAACTATTTGTTCTCCAGTACACACAAAGTAAAAATACACAACTATATTCCGATGGTCATGGGTCAGAACGCCATAATGGGTTCAACCTCAAGGGAATGCATTAGCGTCGCGAATGTCTGTGAATTTGCGTTTGTTGAAGAAGAAAAAGAGAAAAAAAAAACTCTATAAAAAATTAAGATGAGGAACGATTTCTTTATATAAGGTTGTAATGTATTATCCGGGTAACCGATGCACTACAGTTAATAATATAGGGCGACAACTGGTATACAGGAATATGTGATTCTACAAATATTTTGCAACCTTTTATGTCTATCGTTTATTCTAATATATATATATATATCTATGTCTCTTTGTCAGATGATAACTCAAGTGGAGTTAGCAATCCACCGTAAGTCTCTCTGATAGTATATCTATTAGGTTCTTCTTGCCTTTCTCTCTCTAAATATTCAATTACCTTCTCGAACACATCTTCGAAGACGTTATTACCCCATAATGTATCCATATGTTCATATCCAGGACATTTAATCGTCTCGAGTAACTTTTTAGCCATTTTACCGTTCTGTGATAAAATAATCAGCTTAGTGTTCTCAATGTCTACTAATATATCACTATCACCGTAAACTAAAACCATTGGTACATCCAAGTGGTGAGCAATGGGGAATGGTGCTACCCGGCTAGTAGTTAGCTTCAGATCATGAGAGAATTGTGCTAAGCTGGAAAGACCAATATCACACGTTTCATCGAACATTTGGAATCTTCTTGCTGATATAATTTGGAACCAGTGAATGATCGATTTGACAGATGAATTTGAAAACATATGTCTATAGCCAACTCTTTTCTGTTCCTCGGATATATTCTTAGAATTCCATCCAAACAAGAATTTTAAAGAACAATCAACCACAATTTGATAAAGCTGTGGCCCCATTAGCCAACACCAGAATGCAACTGAAGGTAATATCGCCCTTTCACCAAACAAAGTATACAAGAATGAATTATCATTTGCTGTTTGATCAACGATTACTTTCAAAATTACATGATTCAAGTCTCTTGGAACAATTGCGGGCGAAAGTCCAATAAATAATCCAATATCATCATTTAAATGTGGGTTCAAACTAAGTGCTGCAAACAATTGAGAACAACCTTGACTGAACCCAATATATGTTATTTTCCTATCGGTGGTATAATAATTCTTAACATATTTAATTGTATCTGGAATATCGTATAGTGCAAATTCATCAAGCGAATAATTCCAGTACTTTTTATCCGATACCGACAATTTCAAGTGCTTTCTAGAATATTTATTACCTCTGTTGTTACCCAACCAGACTTCATACCCTAAATCAACAAGCAAGTAGGGAAGATTCTTTTCCTTTTTTGAACCAAGTAAGAATAATTCCGAGTTAGTCAACAAACCATGGTGGAAATATGCAATACCAGCGTTCACGTTCCTGTTTGTTGGTCTTCTACATGATTCGTGCTTTTCAAGTTTGTGAACTACTAACAAGTAGTCATCCCTGGTTGTTACTACGTATTCTCTTATAATGTACCCGTTGGCTGCCGCAATCTCTGAGATATCTTTAGCATACGCCAATCTCGCAAATGGAATTATACTCTTTGAAGCTATAGAAGTTGTCTTAAACCATTTTTGGGAAGCTTCATATATTGAAATTATCACAACCCGTAATATGAATAATAAAATACTGTTTATTCTCCACAATAAAGAGAACATTATCTGACTATTTAAACAAAAAAAGGTGCTGTTATCTAATTGTGCGATCAGTTGATATTAGTAGATATAATTTGTTTGGTTGTAACACAAACCCCCAATTTCATGTCAAATGGCCAAACCAAATCTAGGGTTTATTTTAGTAGCTATTTTTATGAGGTAGGTAAGTTTTACATATTTAAAAAGGAGCAATTAAATATATAATATTATTTAAAGAGTAGGAAAGTTGATATTGTATGGAATTTTAAAATTAATGTGATCGCTCCCACTTTGCCCTTATCAGGGCAGCCGTAGTTTTACTAATATTGAAATAAGAAATTGTCATACACAGCGTATATTGTTCGCCGGGAGAAAAACAGAGGTTCATCCGTTTTGGGCTGCTTGAGGGAACATTTTTCTGTAGATGTTGTTGTCTATTAATTATGTACATTTGAATAAATTATGGAGTTCTTCTGTTAAAAGATCCACCACTTTTTAGTGCTTGAAGCTGGCTTTGCAGTTGCAGTTTCAGGTTCAGTTTCACCTAACATTTCTAAGGCAAACTTTCTATGTTGATCCAATTCTCTTAACATTGCCTCTTCTTGATCTTGTCTAATTCTTTCAGCTTCCAAATAGTGTCTATCTGAAGGTTTATTCATTGCTAATTCACTTTCGACGTTTTTTCTTAATTCTTCAGGAATATACTCGGCATCTCTAACCTTCTTGATAACCACCTTATTTTGTTGTGGGTGATACAAGTCATCGTACTCTTGAGTGGTCAATCCACCAAATATTTTCTCCTTCATGGTCAATCTTGCCCTGTAGAAATCACTAAAGATATTTTCCTTACCGTCATTCCAACGATAGAAGAATGAGAAGTATATTATAACACCACCACCAATTAACGATGCAAACCACCTTGACCCAACTTGTACCTTTTGATTGGTATTTATCTTACGAAGTACTTTGTATTGCCCTGGGTATAGAGTCGATGCTGGTCTTGGGGTATAATTAAGCCTCTTCATGGTTTCATTTACTTTCTTATATTGTGTTGGATCTCTTGGTAACGATGAAAAACCCGATGGCAGATTACCTGGGATCTTGTATTCAGATGGGTAACCTCCAGCTGGTCTGACATCTGTTGGGTCATACGGATTGTATGGTGCCTTAGGAGGAGTCCACCCCTTTGGATTTGGTCTTCTAGAAATATCAGAATCACTCATTTAGTCTGTATAATCCAAAAGAAGATATTAGCAAATGGGGAAAAAGTTGAGATCTTGATGTTCAATGCTATGTCATAAAAGCACTTCAATTTTTTGGTTTTTGATGTCTCGTTTTTCATAGCTTTATTTTCTTTGCGATCTCCACACGCACGTCAAAACCTCATAGTTGGAGAAGAGAACACCATCACAATAAAACAAGTTAATTCTTCTTTTGTTTAATTCAACTGCTGCTGGCATATTAATTTGATATGTCACTTGATATTGTCCTCTCCGGCTTAAGGACATTTTTCTCCTTGGAAACCCTTGACACTAGACTTGGTGTCCCGGCTTCAAATGAGAAAAGACAAGCTGTCATAACCAAAGCCAATCCTAGCTCCAAATGGAATACAATTGAGTACAAAATTTATGGAGTTATTTTCTTGTTCACCGTACCATTGATGTTCAAAACAGCAATGGACGCCTCCAATGAAACAAACCCAAACTATCCTAAGTTTGAACACTTACTTACTCAAGGTTGGCTCTTCGGCAGAAAGGTAGATAATTCAGATCAACAATACAGATTCTTTAGAGATAACTTACCAGTACTCGCCGGAATGATTGCACTTCAAGTATCATTCAGAAAACTTTTCAACGTTATGTCCCCCACCTCCCAAAGAACTAGTTTTGACTGTGTCTATGGACTCTTATTCTTGTTTACCGCCCATGGAACAAACTCTGTCAAGATCTTGTTACATTTGTTGATCAACTTCTTGGTTGGAAAGTTATTACTCAAATACACAAACAACAAAAAAATTGCAATTATAGGTACCTGGGTTTATGGAATCCTGACTTTGTTTATCAACGATAAATTTAGAAATTTGATTATTGGAATTGATTTTATCGACAACGGTTGGAAAGGGATTGCCAGTAGATGGGACGTGTTTTTCAATTTCACTCTTCTTAGAATGATTTCATTTAACTTAGATTACTTGGAAAGACGTGAAAACTTGTTAAACCAAAAAGGTGATTCTAAAAAAAGTGATGAGAAGTTGTCTTCATCATCAGCAAATTACTTCTCAGCTAGCAACAATTCTAACCAGGATTTAACCCAGGCACCGGCTCTTGATGACAGGGGAAGACTCACTGCTCCACTTCCAATCTCGGACTACTCCCCAATAAACTATATTGCATATACTCTTTACACTCCGCTTTTCATAGCTGGTCCAATTCTCACATTCAATGATTTTATGTACCAATCTAACTACAAGCAATGTGAGTCAGTTAAGAATTATAAACGTACCATAATCTACTTTTTTAGATTAGTATTTTGCATCCTTACCATGGAATTCTTACTTCACTACATGTACGTTGTCGCTGTTTCCAAGACGAAGGCATGGGATGGCGATACTCCATTCCAAATTTCAATGCTTGGTCTTTTCAATTTAAATATTATTTGGCTTAAATTGTTAATCCCATGGAGAATATTAAGATTCTGGGCACTTTTGGATGGAATTGACCCACCAGAAAACATGATTAGGTGCATGGATAACAATTTTAGTACTTTAGCCTTTTGGAGAGCATGGCATAGATCTTTCAATAAGTGGGTTACGAGATATATCTATATCCCCTTAGGTGGAAGTGGTGGCCAGAGTTCCAGATTTTTGAATTCACTTTGTGTTTTCCTGTTTGTTGCAGTATGGCATGATATTGAATTAAAATTATTGATGTGGGGGTGGCTAGTAGTAATATTCCTATTACCAGAAATTTTTGCAAGTTTATACTTCAAAAAGTTTGCCAATAAATGGTGGTACAATCATTTATGTGGTATTGGTGCCGTTTGTAACATCTGGATGATGATGATTGCAAATTTATTTGGTTATTGTTTAGGTAAAGATGGTACTTTAGCTTTATTGAATGAGATGTTCTCTACTTGGAGAGGGTTTGAATTTTTTGTAATTGCCCTGATTGCTTTGTTCGTTGGTACTCAAGTGATGTTTGAGTATAGAGAATCTGAGAGAAGAAGAGGAGTTGATATTAGATGTTAATGAAATTACGAACGGGAAAGGATCCTTGGTATATACGATCTTCAACACAAAACGGCTATTTTTTTCAGAACAATTCTAAGTATAATTAGATGAGAAACAGTTATTCTAACTTACACCCTTGAGCCCTTGAGTTTTGAAAGAGCCAAGACTTAAATCGAATATGGAGATTGAGTGCTGCTTAGTGAGAAAATTTGGTTGCAAACATTTTCGACCAAAACGTAATACAGATATAATAGTATCGTAAGTCAATACCAGAGTATAGTAAATATGTAATCATTTCTTGAGGATCTGTAAGTAATTAATTTGCGTATATGTTTTCTTCTTCTCTCTGGGTGACGTGAATTTGATTCGCGAAGTTCAAAATATTTGAACCATTAATCAATCTACAATATATGCTTTAAAAAGATTTTACACCTCAAGTAATTGCTTTTAATCTACCACTAGACCAATTCTTAACATGGCTCCTCCGACATTAGTTTTTAACCGTCAAGAGATATTCAAAGCTAATAAGGATAAACTCTTGACATCCAATCCCGATTGTCAACTTAAATCAATCACACAACATGAATGTACATTTAAAATATCAGATAATTCACCACCAGAAATAATTTGTTTACCATTTAAAAGACTTTTCCAAAGATGCCTAGAAAATGTAACAATAAAGGACAAGTCCACAGGGGAAAAGAGAGTAATACCTAAATGGACAAATTATGAGGTTACATCACCTGATACAAATCAAGACCTCTTCTCTGAAGTCAAATATAAAGAGGTTGTAGCAGACTTTTTCAACGCTGAAATTGAATTAAAAAAATTAATGGAAAAGGAATTAAGAGAATAATTACAGTTTCCTAGTTAACATGCTTGCTTTGAATTATACATCAACATAGTCAACAGATTGTAAAGCTGCTAACTAAGTTTCTATTGAGATTTTTTTGTGTTGAATTATTTCATATGAGAGGGGTACTAGTACATTTTAATTGAAATGCAAGAGTTTTGTTTATAGTCTGTGAGTTGAAAGGCATTGCACCAATTCAGCTTCGGATACTAGTCGGTGAATATTGGTATGTGTGTCTGTTCACGATACAACTTACAAAAATTTAACTCGAGAGTAATTAGATGTATATTTATTATGCAATTGATAGAGATGGAGATATGTTAATTCAATTAATATGTTGAACCTTCAGATGGTTGCAGTAATTTCTTATTAGCAGGAGCAGCCATATTCTTTCTTAATTCTAACAAAACAGTTTCCATAGTATAAGAACGTTTCCAATTTTTTAAAGTATCGAATTGTTCAACAACAACATTACCAGAATCATCAACACAAGGTAAGTTAATCTTTGAAGTAAATTTAACTTGTGGTGGTTTCTCTGGATAAGTTTCATCACATACAATATTTAAAGAATAAATTCTATTTTCGTGAGTTGAATGTGGCGGTCCTAATATAGTACCATTCCAGTTAGTCATTGTAATGTCATCTTGATTAGTTAATCCATATGATATGGATTCGGCCCCAAGCCCCTTTTCACCTTTTTCTAATTCTTCTAACAATTTAAAATTTCTAGGACTATTGTTTTTATGAGTTAGTATGATAAGTTACACACATTTTTCTATAACCTGGCTGGCCACCGTCATTATCGATAACCGGGTAGAGGACAGTGAAAAACTCTAAATCTAACTGATCCGCTAGGAACAATACCAGGAGGATACTCGGACAACTGTCTGCATTCAGGAGATTACCTTTCCAAATGAAGAGAAGTTCGCTGAATGCAATGAATGTTGCCGAATAGGTGCCACTGGACTCTTGGTTGTGCCACTCCGTTTAGTCTCAGCGGAGTAATATTCATCAATAAAAGAGAATATGTCATATTACCAAGACTTATCTGTGAGCCATATCAGACTCTACCTCCTCCCTCGATCAACACAATTAACTCCTTGTGGCGGGAAAAGGTATTTGACAAGGTACGTTCAATGATAGCCCCTCACATATCTGCCCCTAGGTAAGACGATGAATTAACTACAACAACAGGGTGCCATTAAATTTCTTTCCGAATGGAAGAGTGAAAACCCGGTTAGTACAAAATTTAATACATACACCTTAGACATTATGTATATAGTTTGTTATATAGTTTGTTATTCTGAAGCAAAATCTTTCTTTCCCTTCTTGTTCTCTCCACAAATGATTGTGTCTTCTTTTTTTCTCTCTGAAAGATTGCGAAATCAATCGTAATGGCATCTTTGAACCCTTCCACGACCAAAACATATAAACAATAAATTAAAGCAAATTAATCCATTTACTATTTGTGTACTTTAATAGTTATATAAAGGTATTCGTGATAAAAATATGTCAGTTGTTTCGTCTCCGTTTGTAGATCAACCAGATGAAAGACTTGATGATTCCACTAGACAGATAATCTCGAAGCTTCAGTTTCAAATTTCTTCATCAAAAACTGAACAGAAATTATTGATTGAAAGTAAACGAGAACTTTCAGAGACATATGAAGCTATAATCAAGGAGAAGAATGAAGAAATTGAAAAGTTAAAGTTAAATTTTGATTACCTTTACAACCAGCGAGATTCAGTCAACTCAAAATTGACAAACAGTGAACAGATATCTTCAAAGACCATTGAATCATTGAATCAAACAATTGATGGTCAGGCTAAGGATTTGAGTAAATTAGAACGTGAAAATCATGATTTACGTTCAAAATTAAGCAAAATTGCCTGTAGAAGAGAGCAGGAACATAATTCATTGAAATTCTTGGAGGACGAGAATGTTCAACTTCATGATAGGATAGAAGAGTTAACAGAGATAAATAATACGCTAATGAATGACAACTCTCGATTGCAAGACGTTTTAAATAATAAGACAACCCTGACTTACGAGGCATCTCTGTCCTTAAGATCTTTCAACGATTCATTGCAACAGAAGAATTCTCTTTTACAAAAGACCAACAATTCGCTTCAATTGAAAATTGATCAATTATTACAAAATAAGACATCATTAGAACTCTTGAGACAGAAGAATATAACTTTACAAGGTAAATTAGATAACTTGGATAGTTTAAAAGAAAATTTTGTTGCATTGGAAATTGAAAATTTGAAAATAAAATCAAAATTTGATGAATATAGTGATTTATTGAAAGATACGCTAAATCAAGAAGGAACTAGTGATAACGAAGGTGTTAAAGTATTCATTACTTCATTTAAGAACCTTCAAAATAATAACCTTATCCTACAAGATAAGTTCAATCAAATGCATATGGAATTTGGTCAGCTTTCCAATGAGCTCAATAAGTTAAGATCTGAAAAGAAGAATGAACTTATCCCACAAATCCAATCCTTGACAGATGTATTGAAGGGAAGACAAGAATTGATTGAAAAATTGGAGAAACAAAAGCTATTAAATGTAAAAGAAATTGAATTTTTGAGAGAACTGTTGAAGAGCTTGGATAGTTTAACTCCTATTAAACAAGATGAAAACGTTGAAATGAAGAGATTAGAAAAATTGGTTGAAATTCATAAAACTGAAAAAGAGGCATTGATTGAAAGATTAAGACAAATGGATAATGATTATAAAAGTAGTGTCCAGAGCGCCACTGCTTCCGTTGCATATATCAACGACAATGAAAACAAGCGTCAAAAACTAGCCGATGACGCTGAAGATGACACAATCTATACTTCACACTTCAAACTTGAACAACAAAACATAGCTTTGTTATCCTCAATAAAATCGTATGAGAATGAAATTAAATCCTTACAAAACCAAATTTCTCAAGCACAACAGGTTGATGCCAAAAAGCAACAATTGAAAATTCTTCAACTTAGGTCGAACCATATAACAAAAGATCAGATAGTAAAGCAAGAAACCCTTGATCTTCTTCGTAAAGAAAATCAAGACCTCTTGAAAAACCTAAATTCAGAAAGTGTCCCTCGTTCCGTATTTGAACGTCAAGAAAACGACAAACAAGTATTACAAACAAGGATAGACCAACTTACCAAAAGAATCACCAGACTTAGAGAAGTATACTCGAAGAAAAGTTTTGATGTTCTTTCAATTATTTCCAAATTTTTTGGTTACTCTGTAGAATTCCTTCCAAGTCCAATAAATCCACAAGACTTAACATCTTCAAGAATAAAGTTGGTATCTAAATATATAGATTCAAGCAAAGAAAAACCTTATTTGATAATAGATGTTCACTCCAAATCATTGAGGGCGAATGGTCCCGTCGAATTTAAAAATTTATGTGAGGAATTGGTTACAAATTGGGTTAATGGAAAAGATCAAATTCCTTGTTTCTTAGGAGCCTTGAATTTGAGCTTGTACGAATTACAACACATGAATTAGCATTATAATTATACATTAATATACAATAATATTTACAACTCTATAAATTTTACTTTTAGTTCCGTTAGCCTTTTGCTTGAAGCTGGGGAGTACTCTTTACTAGTTCATCCGCCACTTGCGACAACAATCCAATTGAATTGTTGAAGTTTTCTCTAAAAATTGATTTTGCAAGCTTATTCCAAACCTCACCTTCGTTTATATCATCATATGCAATTTCAAACTTCTTAATGAACGCTTCAACATCTTCTTTGCTCCCATAGGTGTTTAAATATTTATAAATCCAACCCCAGAAATCACCGATTTTCTTTCCTCCTTCTAAAGCCCTATCAAACCAAGATTTCACTTTTTGAATTTTTCCATCTATCCAGAAAAACAAACCAATATTTAATAAAATGATTGGAGAATTATTAGTCTTCTTTAAGGCATCAACAAATGAATTCTTTCTTTGTGACATCTTAGGGATTAGGTATAGATTTTCAATCCATAAATACGGATCCGACGAGAACTTTTGAAGTGCTCTTGTACATAGTTGTCTAGCAGAATCAACATTACCAAGTGCTTTTTCAAATCTAATCCTTTTAACCCATAATTCTGGTGAGTCTGGGTTTTGGATTATAGCATTATCAAATATAGCTCTAGCCCTCACAGGGTTAACAGAGGATACGGAATCTGCATATGCGCACCATAATTTAACGGATTTGGGACAATGGCGAACCCCAATGGATAATATATCAACTGCATTTGTACTTGATATCTGAGATTTTTGAAAATATAATTTATCACAATTAGGGAATTTCTCTAACGCTAAATCACTTACCAGAACAAGATCCTCTACTGAATTTGACCTATCGCATCTCATTATATGAATATGCTTATACCATACCGCTGCAGAAATATTGGGAATTTTGTCAATCATTGACTTTGAAATACTTAATGTTGGAGCTACCCATGGTGAAGTAGTGTATTGCGAGAGTTTAATTCTTGCAAACCAAATTTGTTCACTTTTAGGGAATTTCTGATTTGCTTCAAGCAATACTTTACTTGCCTGTTCAGGGTCTAACGCCTTTTTCCACAAGTCCTTTGCATACATAAGGTGGAACAATTCATTCTCAGGATTGAGTTGGATGGCTTGCCTGTAGTACTTGAATAATAAGTCTAGTTCATTTGCTAACAGAGACTCAAAAAGTTTGAGCCATACTTCAACGTTCTTGGGGAATTTAGACACAATGTATTGGAAAATACTGTTTGTCGTATCTTTGAACAGTTTCCAAACCTCTGCTTCACGTAATAAATCATTCAATGGAATTTCTTCTCTTGCCAATGTTACAGAAACTATCGCCTGGCATGATAATGGGAAATCTTCGATTTCAGCAATGCTTGCCTCTTTCAACCAATCGGCACGAGTTAGAATTTTATCCTTTGAAGTATGCTTTGTGAGTTCTTGGACACCTTTGGTTAATACTTTAACCAATTTCAGCGAATCAGTTATACTTTTGTTTTCTCTTTCTTCAAGTTTGATGGCAGTGATCCAAACCTTGTAATTATCGTTCATAGATTTTCTTGCCTTATTTATCAATGTCTTTGCTTCATCATGTGGACAGAGATTTATTAACGAGATCCAAAGATCCCATTCCTTAGGACATAATTCTACCGCCTTAGTAAGTAACTTTTTGACACCATCTGAGTTTGAGTTGTCTTCCATGTCAATAAGAGATTTCCAAATTGTTACGTTAGAAGGTAAACTCTCTAAAGCTCTCATAAGTATTCTTCTTTGGGATATATAATCACTCGAATGTTCTAGCTTCACAGCTTGGAGCCATAATTGTTCTGATTTTGGGTTAAACTTTAAGGCATCAGCACATATTATCTTACACTTTTGAGTACCTTCAGCTTGATTTAATCTTATCCTCTCCATCCATACTGCTTCATTCTTAGGAATTTTCAAACAAGCTTGTTCAATTATTGATTTTGCAACACTAATTTTCTTTGCTTGTTCCTCAAGTCTTGCGGATGCAATCCACGAATATGAATTCAAGGGATCTGATTTTCTCAATGAGGCAAGAATTAGTCTACCTTTCTTTAAATCTTCAATTTGAGAGTCCAAATTTTCACTTGCAATAAGATCGTCAACCAAAACATTGCTATCAGTAGCGAGATTAGATGTGCTACCTAATACTTGATCTAATTGTTGACTTAATAATTTGTCTTTTGTGTGAGAAATTGACTGGAAATCTGTCTTTGATTCAGAAGAACCACTTCCACTTCCTCTACCAAGCATGCTATCAGGAACGGCATAGAATCTCTGTTGCAGTTTTTCCAATAATCTCAATCTTTTATTTCTCTTAGTTAAATCCCCAACTTCTGGTAAATTCTCCCATTCATTTGCACTTACAGTTGAAAGTGCACGCTTTAAATCCGAGAAAGAGTTCGAGACACTACTTGCAGTTGATTCTGTCACCTCTTTCTCCTTCAGGGGTTTCTTTCTGGCTAATCTTTTTTCAACTTCTTCATAAATTTTATCTGCTTCGTCGTCATCAGCATTTCCACCACCAGCTAATAATCCCTTCTCATCTACCCCATTAGTATCATTCTCATTATCTGAGTCGTAATCTGGAACAATTCTGGAGGCACTGCCAACATCGGCAGAGGTAGTAAAACCAGTGGCACCCCTACCTATACCAGCAACATATCCAACAGGAGCTTCTTGGTCTAAGAATGCCTTCCTATCCATAAAGTATTGTGTTTACAATTATAGTGTATAATATTTTGCAATTAATAGGTAGATTAAAAACCTTTGTTTATATGGATTGAATATGCAGGAATGGTTTACATACCAGAGTGATTGTAACAAAACCTATCTTAATTTAAGATACACCTTCAAAAAATTGGGGAAGCAATCTATAAGAAGAGGTGGTTTAGTCTAAAAAAACAGTAAGTAAGAAGTTTAACACCGAAGTAGCTTAATCAAAATAATATACTGTTAACGAACATCTCTCTAATGATATGATATATTCATTCAGTCTAAATAATTTGTCACGTGACTATAAATAAAAATGAGCTGGTAATACCTCTCATCTCATTCCTGCATGTACATGCGATGATTTTCAAATCTTTAATACATTTTTTTCTCTTTTGACTACTTCGTCATTGCATTTCATGTTACTTTAGTAATCAGGAATATATACAAAAACGTTAACAATGTCGAAGAGATCTGCCGAGGATTCGATTCAAGATACCAACGTTAGCAATTCATCAGCTAAAATTTCCGAAAATTCATTACCATCATCTGTTAATGTCGATTCTACAACAGGCGATGACATTGAGATGGGTGAATTTGAAGATCCATATGGTGATGACTTTGAATCAGATGGTGAAATTATCCAATTAGATTCAGCTGAAGAAGATGATGATGAAGACACCGCTGGTCCAACTATTGAAGAATTAGAACAAAGAGAAGCAGAAGCTGAAAAATCAACAATTTACCTCCCACATAAGTCAAAGCCATTGGGCCCAGATGAAGTCTTAGAAGCCGATCCAACTGTGTACGAAATGCTTCACAATGTCAATTTACCATGGCCATGTTTGACCGTAGATATCTTACCAGATAACTTGGGTAACGAAAGAAGAAACTACCCTGCATCAGTTTACCTTGCGACAGCAACACAAGCTTCCAAGCCAAAGGATAACGAATTAATAGCTATGAAATTGTCTTCCTTAGCCAAGACTTTAGTTAAGGATGAAGATGATGAAGAAGATGAAGACGAAGAAAGTGATGACGAAGACAATGATGTCGACCCAATTATGGAATCTGAAACCATCCAATTAAAGAATACTACCAATAGAATCAGAGTTTCACCTCACGCAGCTACTACCGGTGAATATTTAACCGCCACTATGTGTGAAAGTGGTGAAGTCCAAATCTTTGATTTACTGGCCCAATACAAAGCATTTGACACTCCAGGTTACATGATTCCTAAATCATCAAAGAGACCTATCCACACCATAAGAAACCACGGTAACGTTGAAGGTTACGGGTTAGATTGGTCACCATTGATAAAGTCTGGTGCGTTATTAACAGGTGATTGCACTGGTCGTGTTCACTTAACCACTAGAGGTACTTCTTCTTGGTCTACTGATAAGACTGCCTTCCAAGCATCCCAAGCTTCTATTGAAGATATTCAATGGTCAACTGCAGAACAAACCGTTTTTGCCACCGCTGGAACTGATGGTTACGTAAGAATCTGGGATACCAGATCTAAGAAGCACAAACCAGCTATTTCAGTTGTTGCAAGTAATACCGATGTTAACGTTATTTCATGGTGTGATAAGATTAACTACTTATTAGCATCTGGTCATGATGACGGTACTTGGGGTGTTTGGGATTTAAGAAATTTTAATGCTAAGCAAACTCCATCTCCAGTTGCACATTACGATTTCCATAAACTGGCCATTACCTCTATATCCTTCAACCCATTAGATGAATCCATTGTAGCTGTATCTTCCGAAGACAACACTGTTACTTTATGGGATTTAGCTGTTGAAGCTGACGATGAAGAAATCTCACAACAAAGAAAAGAAGCTCAAGAATTACATGACATTCCACCACAATTATTATTTGTTCACTGGCAAAGAGATGTCAAGGATGTTAGGTGGCATAAACAAATCCCAGGTTGTTTAGTATCCACTGGTGGTGATGGTTTAAATATTTGGAAGACAATTTCTGTATAAGAACCTTAGAACAAAATACATCTAATGATGCATGAATAGAAGTAGTAAGTAGACAACTAATGTATAAAAGAAAGAACAGTATATCGTAAAATGCCTGGTGCAAATGTTACCGTTGAATATTGATATATTCAATATTGGCTGCAAAAACCTGCATAAAGAACCAGCATGAAATTTTTCGATGCCTTTGATCTATATCGGTTGGTTCATTTTTTTAATAAATTATTCTACTATTTAGGGTAGTGTTCAATATGGCTAAGAAGGATAAGAAATCGAAAGAAGCTAAGAAGGTCAGAGCTGCCGAAAAGCAGAAGAAAAACACTTCCAAAGCCGAGCAAAAAGACAAGAAGCTTGCAAAGAAAAAGGGTGTAGAAGATGAAGATGATCAAGACATTGATGAAATTTTAGAACAATTCGCTAAGAAACAAGAGGAATTTGAAGCAATTAATATTGAAGTTTGCAAGAACCCGCCATCCAAAAAGTTAAATCCAACTATGGTTGCTAATCCATTACATAATAAGAGCGAGTTAATTCTCTTTGGTGGTGAAAGTATTAACGAATTAACAGGTAAAGCACAATTCTTCAATGATTTATTTACTTTGAGTGTTGATAACGGTATATGGAGAAAGTATACATCTGGTAATTCACCATTACCAAGATCGTCGCATGCCATGTGTAGTCACCCATCTGGTGTTATCTTAATGTTTGGTGGTGAATTCTCTTCACCAAAGCAATCTACATTTTACCACTATGGTGATACTTGGATTTTAGATGCAGACACTAAGGAATGGACTAAGGTAGAAATTAAAAGAGGTGGTCCATCTGCTAGATCAGGACACAGAATGACTTGCTGGAAGAATTATATAATCATGCATGGTGGATTCCGTGATTTAGGTACTATGACCACATATTTAAACGATGTATGGATTTTTGATATCACTAGTTATAAATGGACACAGGTCGAGTTCCCACCTAATCACCCAATTCCTGATGCAAGATCTGGACATTCATTAATCTCATGTAATGATGGTGCTATAATATACGGTGGTTATTCTAAGGTCAAGGCAAAGAAAGGTTTGCAAAAGGGTAAAGTTTTGACCGATTGTTGGATTTTGAAGATGAAGTCAGAACCAAGTGCTATCAGATTTGAAAGACGTAAGAAACAAGGTTTTAATCCGTCACCAAGAGTTGGTTGCTCTTTAGCTTTCCATAAGAATAGAGGTATTTTATTTGGTGGTGTTTATGATTACGACGAAAGTGAAGAACAATTGGATTCAGAATTTTACAACAACCTTTACTCCTATCAAATTGAGACAAATCGTTGGTATAACTTAACATTAAAGCCAGTTAGACATAAACAACAGAAGGTTGTAAAGGATAAGAATAATAACAGAGATGATGAATTAGAAGAAATATTAAATAATATTCTTGCAAAGGCTAAGCTTCAAGATGAAGATGAAGAAGAAGAAACAGAAATCAGCCAGTTAGAAAAATTAAGGCTCAAGGAAGAAGCAGAAGAAGAGGAAGAAAGAAAGAGGAATTTAGTAGAATATCCTGTTGTGAATCACCTTCCGCATCCAAGATTCAATGCAACTACGTGTGTTGTTGATGATACATTATACATCTACGGTGGTATCTTTGAAAGAGGGGAACAAGAATTCAACTTGAATTCCATGTATGCCATCGATTTAGGTAAACTTGATGGGGTGAAGGTTTTATGGGAGGATTTGAGTGAATTAGATAAGGAAGTTGTCGATTCAGATTATTCAGATGATGAAGATGATGACGACGAGGATGATGAAGATGATGAGGATGAAAACACTGAATTGGGCGATGACGATGATATTGAAGAAGAACAAGTAGAGGAAGAAATTGAAGAAGATGATGGCGAAGAAATTCCAGATGAAAGACCTTGGTTACCTCAACCAAAACCATTTGAATCATTAAGAGCATTTTACGTTCGTACTGGTGCGCAATTCTTGGAATGGGCTATTTCCAGTAACAGGGAAGCTAGAGGTAAGCACTTAAAGAAGGCATCTTTCGATATGTGTGAAGATAGATTCTGGGAAAGAAGGGAAGCTGTAAGTATTGCCGAAGATAATTTGGAAGAATTAGGAGGGGTTGGTGAAGTTATCGAAAAGGATTTAACAAAAACCACCAAGAGAAGATAGATACATAGATATTTAGAATAAAGTATAAAAATAGATAATAGAAACGTATAATTAGAGGTCCACGAAGTCCTACCAGCTTTTCTAATATTAATATAAATTTTATTGGTTGCGGCAGGGCCGTCTCTATTATACAACTATACATATATTTGTCTCGGGTTTAGTTTATGCAAAATGAATACCAACTTGGTGGAAGGCATATAATAATTTTAAGAAATCAGTTTGATCCATCTTTGAAGATCTTTGAGATGAGAAACCAGTTTCAGTAAGGACATTTTCAATCTTGGCTTTAACGACATCTTGCATTGAACCACCAGTGGTATCAACATCCATCAGGTTATTATCATTTGCATTAGATGTTGCTAACCAAGTCTTATAATTCTTTTCTAAGATTTCCAAGACATTGGAAGACTTGAAGCCAGCGGCGATAGTCTTATTCTTTCTAACGAAACAAATTCTTAACAAACCATCCCATTCGTTGAAATCAATGTTTGGTCTTGGTTGCTTAACTTCAATTCTAACAACAGATGATTCAACTTGTGGTGGTGGTCTAAAATTGTTCTTACCTACTTTCATGATGTGAGTAACGTTAGCCCACATTTGAACGTTTGCTGAAAGTCTACAGTATAAAGAGTCACCAGGTCTGGCCAATAATCTAAGGGCAAATTCTCTTTGGAACATCAAAATTGAAACTCTTGGAGGTCTTGGTTGATTCAATAATTTGAAAACCAATGGAGATGAAATTTGATAAGGAGTATTGGAGATACAAATATCAAAGTATGGTAATTCTGTTTTCATGAAATCACCTAATAAGATTTCTAATTTCTTTTGTTGTGGAGTACCATGAACTCTCTTAGTTAATTCAGCTGCCATTCTTGGATCCATTTCGACGGCAACAACTTTACGGGCCTGTTCAAGAATACGAACAGTTAAGTTACCGGTACCTGGACCAACTTCTAATACAATATCTGAAGGTTTTATACCTGCTTTATCAACAATACCTTGAGCAACAAGTGGGTTCTTCAAAATATGTTGACCTAAATCAGTGTTAAATTTGAAAACTGAGTTCAAGTGCTTCTCAGCGGACACAGTGGCCCCAGTAGGGTTAGGTTTAGAAGAGAATTTCTTAGCTGGTGCTTTAGCCATGTTCACTGATGAGTAAGGTTGAAGAAGTTAGGTATTGGAACTGATTTGCTTGATTTATTAGTGATGAGATGAGATGAAAAAATTAGTATGCAGGATAAATCAACAGATCCAATATTTGGTGACATTTACGAACGATTGGGGCAGCGGTTAGAAGTAAAGAGGGCCCGGAGTAAAGACACAGCACTATAAGATATTTTGCTAACAATGAAAGATTAACCAACTGGGTAGAAGGTAAATTTTCTGGAAATGTAATTGTATTTTATTTTTCCATTGGTATTTCAAAAAGATGAAGTTTTCTCTTCTATAGGTGGTCTTACTTGTAGCTCGGCATTTCAGTTACACATCTCGAGAGTTTGAGAATTGACTGTTTTTTATATGAGCGTGCCGTTGGTAGCTTTTAAATTCCTAATGTAAAACTGAGCCATCTATACTGCTTCCCAGTCACCGTTATTTTTTGAAGGTTGTTAAGTTCCGGCTTCGTTACATTCCTAACTTAGTTTGCAACATGTTTCAAGATACGCGATTCCTGCATATCCGGTGTTTATGGTATGCTACTGTGTTACTAAGATGGCAATTGGTGATTACAGTATTGGCAGCTAGTATCATTATCTACATTTATACTTATAATTGAGACTTTTGTTGTGGAATTCAGGTCACAAATCCAATATTAGAGGAAACTTGTAAAAGTCCGTACACAAAGGACGTATATTCACAAAAGTCATTTGTACATATAACTGAAAACAGTGACCCTAAAACGCTCATCATAACAACCTTTAAAGATTGGATATATATTTATACATATACCTATACGACTATAGCATTTAGGGGATGAACGGCCTATCATCAATCCTTGATGAAACTCCTAGGTTCTCATTTTTTAATGAATTGGTTTCAATCCCCAGTGCCCCCGTGCTGCAGCATGATTTGTTCAAGATCAATAAGTTATTAAATGACATAACTGGTTACCTATTCCAAGTGTTACGACTGTTTGAGAAGTTCAAGGAGAAACGGAATCAATTCAAAGGAAATGAATTGGATTGGTATTTTGAAGGCAAGGATGAACTATTGGATATCATAAGAAATATCAACAGTATTGATGGAATTATTGGGAAATTGCTTGAAGCTTTGGATGAATCTCCACATCTGACCCCATCCCACGCCCTACTTGAAAAATTTGAACAAGCATCAGACTTACTCTTGGATGTTAAGAAATTCTCCATCCTAAGTAAGAAGAAATTGAATATTGCTATTAATTACAAGGACCTTGAGTCTGTTATTCTGAGTTTAACAACTGAGATTGAGAAATGTGAGAGAGTTATTGTACGATTACTTCTGGAACAGAAACTAAATAAGAACAATCAAGTGCAAATGATAGACTATAGTTTGGAAGTGCTACTAGCAAAGATAAATGCACCCAGCAGTGAGAAATCTTCGCTACTGCTTCCAACATTCTCATCCTTAGAAGATGAAATGTATGAAACGTGGTTACTGCTCCAAACCAAGGTTGTACCATTAAAGGCATCTTTAGATTTCTTACCAATGAGAATTGCAGAATTTGAAATGATAAGAAACAACAACAATGTGAATTCAATTGCGTCTGGCTCACAATTTGCTGGTTCAAAGAGCGAGGTAGATGTAATTTATAAGGAGTTGCAATTGAAATGGCAATCCCTTGAAGATCAACTTGATGCGATTAAATTTGAAACAATTACCAAAAAGTGGAAACAGGTATTCACATTTATGATTGACGAAGTATCTAAAGTATGTTCACAACTCATTCTTCAAGTCAAAACCGACAACAGCACTAGCAGTAAACTGTTCATTTCTTCGTATAAGCTTTGTTCAAATAGTGTTGATGTAATCAATAAGGCTTTCCTGGAGAAAATTATAAGTGAGGTTTCATTGATACTTGCGTTCAATGAAAAATTATTACCTAAATGGTATTTACTTAACGATACCTTAACTAAACGAGAGGATCTGGACCAGAGTTTTCATAATACGACAAGGAATATTCAGAATAGAAAATCACAAGTTGATGGAGTATCTGGACTTCGTCCGTTTAGTATTATCCTGAAACGACCACTGCCCTCGCCAGAGCCCGAGCAACCTATTGACAATGGATATGGCATTGATCTAGGCATTGGTGTTCAACGTGTGGAAATTCCTTTCAGCATAAAGCAAAATGGTAAAGTTCGAGATTTTTTTAAACAAAACAGTCTGAATATGGCACCTATAAAATCACCACAGAGACTCCTACAGTCATTGAACTCGGATGATGAAGTTGAAACTGATGACGATACATCTACTTTGGTCACATCGAAGCGGTATATATCTATTGAAGAGAAGGATATATGTAATGGTTTAATGAGACTAACAATTGAGGAGAAATGGGAATATTTAAGAAATAATAATAAGCAAAATTTTGGACTGGCATCTAGAATTCCAATAATCGTTTTCAATTATCGACAATTAGGCTATCAAGTTATTGAGAAGAAGACATTAACGAAAAGTAAAATCCCAATAATAAGCCCCAACCACCCAGTTTTCCATAACAGTATTCGCAAATTAAGAAGTGTGAGTAATAGCGGAGAAAAACTTCAATTGAAGCCACCTGTGGTTCTCCTCAGGCAACCAAATGCAACTAAACAACCACCATTTTCTCCAACACCAAGTAGAGAAAGATCAGATAGTTCAAGTAATGATGGTGATTCTGGTTCAGGTGGTTCTGTTTTCCGAAAACCTACTAGAAAACCATCAATAATTGATTCTTCTAAACATATTCTTAGACTGGCAAGATCAATATCTTCTATACCGAAAACTCCACCATTACCTTTCCAGCAATCACCTACCTGGAGATCCACCTCACCGGAAAGACCATCTTCAGCTATTGGCTCAAGATATGATGACGAACACTTAATTCAACCACTCGAAAGTCCAAAACCATCATGGAAGTAGCAGGCTACAAATGTACAATTAATAAATAACAGACCCGTAATTATATTCATCTACTATCGTACTTTTTTATTATTTTATTTTCTTTTTTTTTTTTATCTTGCTTTAGAGTTTCATGACTTTCTATTTACAAAATAGTAGGTTTATACCACGAAGACATTGTTTTCTTTTGAAAAGGAAAAAGATACAAGTGTACGAGTAATTCTAACTACTGCCTCCTGAATCACCAAAGATATGTACTCTTGATTGAACAACATTTACCTTATTTAACTTTACATTTTCAGTATCACAAATTGTTTTATCGCGTGTTTCAGAGATCTCTCAGTCAAGAAAGAGAGATTGACCATACCATAAAGCACTGAGTGTAATATGAGTTCAACAGCTACCAAGACTTGTTAGTGCACCAAACTTTTGTCTTTAGAAACTTCGAAAAAGTGCCTAGGAATTCATAATCACCTACTTCTTATCGTTTTCATCGGTGGATTTGGATTGTTTCATTGTTTTACTAGTGAAACCATCCAAGAAGAAATCTTTTCCAAAGATTCTATACATAATACTTTGCTTTTCTACCTGCCATTTCTCTGCTTCGTCAAATTTTCTTATAGTTCTATCTTCCAAGATTTCACCTTGTTGGACTTTCTTGGTTGATTTCCCTTCCAACCTACGATACATCTCGTAAGATGATATAAATATAATTGGGATTGAAAAAAGAACAGCGTATATACCGTAGTATCTCGTTTTAATTTCCTTTGGTGCCTTCTTCCAATTAAGTTTCCCAGTATCTCTTAAACTCTTGAGGAACTCTGCATCCACTGGCTTTGGCGCTGGTGGAATGACAGTATTACTCTTAGTTTTTGGTTTTGGTTTTGGAGCAACATTTTTTGAATTTTTCGCAAAGGGATGCTTTGGATATTTTGTATAATCCTTTAAGAATGGTGAATCACCGCTATTTGTATTACTAGACATTCTTATTATTGGAATAGATGTAGAGAGAAGTCTCTATTATCTTAATCATAATACATTGATGAGATGTACTTTTATATGCAGAATAGCGAATATACTTACGTAGGGTGTATGGAATCTTCTGCAGGATCAATGTTTACAGTGTATTTTTGGAAATTATAGTTGATTCGAAAATCGAATACTGCCACCCAAGTAAATTGAAAGGAGCCGTTTAAATTATCCGTAACACACCTCTATACATAAAACGACATGTCGTGGAAACAAAACTTAACTAAAGAACTTTCTAAATATCCTAAGCCAGATATCACTTTCACTTATGGTACCGCTGGTTTCCGTACCAAGGCCGATGTTCTTGACTATGTAAATTTTACCGTTGGTATATTAGCTGCCTTGCGTTCTAAGTCCTTTGGTGGTGATACCATCGGTATTATGGTTACCGCATCGCACAATCCACCTCCTGATAACGGGGTTAAGGTTGTTGATCCAAATGGTAATATGTTGGAAAGTACATGGGAAACTTATGCCACAAGATTAGCAAACTCAACTCATGAAGATTTACCAACTGTGATTGAACAATTGGCAAAGGAATTATCCATTGACTTGGAAAATACCAAAGCCAGTGTTGTAATTGCCAGAGACTCTCGTGATTCTTCTCCACGTTTATCTCAAGCTTCTGTTGATGGGTTAAGTGTATTGCCATTGGTGAAGGTTCAAGATTTTGGTTTATTCACTACTCCACAATTGCACTACATTACGAGAACTTTAAACGACCCAGACTTCGGTGAATCAACTGCTCAAGGTTACTACGAAAAGATGGCTAAGGCATATAAGAAGATCAATGGCAGCACTAAGGCTACCGTGACTATTGATGCTGCTAATGGTGTTGGTGCTCCAATCACTGAAGAATTTTTCCCTGCTTACCTTGGCGATGTATTAGAATTTTCATTAGTAAACTCTGATTATAAGACACCTTCCAAATTAAACTGGGATTGTGGTGCTGACTTTGTCAAGACTAATCAAAAATTACCTCATGGTGTTGAAAACATCGTTGAAGACTCACTTTATGCCTCTTATGACGGTGATGCTGATCGTTTAATCTGTTACTATCTTAAGAATGGAAAATTTAACCTTTTGGATGGTGATAAGCAAGCAACCTTATTAGCATTATTTTTCCAAAGAATATTTACCAATTTACCTGATTTAAAATTGAACATTGGTGTAATTCAAACTGCCTATGCAAATGGTGCCTCCACCAAGTATGTTGAAGATGTACTCAAATTACCAGTTACTTGTACTCCAACGGGTGTTAAGCATTTACATCACGCTGCATTGGATTACGATATTGGTATTTATTTTGAAGCAAATGGTCACGGTACTGTTTTATTTAGCCCAGAAGCTGAAGCCAAGATTTTTGCTTTTACTCCAAAGAATGCCAAAGAAACTGATGCCATTGACATTTTGCAACAATTTACAAAGCTTATCAACCAAACTGTTGGTGACGCAATTTCAGATTTGTTAGCAATTATCACTGTTTGCAATTATTTATCATTAAAGCCATCTGACTGGGACAAGTCTTATACTGATTTACCAAACCGTTTAATTAAGGTTATTGTTCCAGATAGACTGATTTTCAAAACTACCAACGCTGAAAGAACTTTAGTTGAGCCAACTGGATTACAAGTTAAGATTGATGCATTGGTTGCAAACTATAAACAAGGTCGGTCATTTGTTAGAGCATCAGGAACAGAAGATGCTGTTAGAGTTTACGCAGAAGCTGAAACCAGTGAAAGTACTGAAGAATTATCAAAATTAGTTGGTGAATTAGTAAAATAATAGAGTAGATAGGGTCTCAATAAATCGATAACAAAAACTTTTTGTTTGATGCTTATGTATACCATAAGTAGTTGATGTCGGGATTCCCCGTTTTTATATATTTCTATATAAATGCTATGTATGCTAATTTATTGTCTGTCTATATATCAGTCGGTTTCTTATTGTTTATAGTTTGCCTTTTTGAATTCACCTGGGGTTGTCATATTTTTCAATTTCCAAACACCCTTCTTCAAAAATTTAGCTCTTGATTCTAACCTTCTATACCAGCTTTCATTATCACCAAATTCTGCACCCACTTTACCTTCGTACACAATTCCAATACCATTTCTAATCATTTCTGCACTTACATCTCTCTTACCATTCCACTTCCACACTTGAGCCCGACCAACTAATCTTTTGTATTGGTCTATCAGATATGGAGTAATTCTAATATTCCTATCCAAAACGTAATCTGTGAGCCAGGTCAAAGCTTCTTCTGAATATGGTTGAGCCGGTTTACCCCAATGTGCTCTCTCTGGTGCATCAACTCCGCATAGTCTAATCATCAAGGTTTCATCTTTAAGTTCCAGTCTTGTAGTTGGGATTGGTCTGAGCCAACCCCAACCCATTAATCTACCACCGGGGGTGTGATAAAATCTGAAGTTATCACCATCACCAACCCTCGTCACCCTACCGTAAAGCGATCTTCTTCCTTCGAGTATCGAAGTACTTAAATCAAGATATGTTCGTATTCTTCTCACATAACGAGTGTAGAACCTATACCCAAAAATTACCGAGCCAGAGACACCAGCCGAGAGAAGTAGCACTTGTGGATGGAGAATACCGATAGAGGGCTCATTATCCGACATGAAAGAAAAGTGATTGCACTTGGTGATAAGTTGTTAGTGAAAGAATTAATTGAATAATGGTATTCTTCCAAACTCTTGCTGTTCCACGAACTGAGAGCGGAGTAGAGCTAAGTTGTTAAGTATGTATTTCTTTGCTGATAACAAGGTGACAATATGTTATGCAGGTAACTTAGGAGAGGTATGTCTATGAAATTCTCTCAGTCAATGATCTTATAATAGATTGTAGTTTAGTTACTAGGTTGGTATCAAAAAAATATAATACTCAAAAATCAAGAAAACATCCTAACCCCAATTTTTTGGTTTACAATCACTAATTTTTTTTTTACTATCTTCTTCTTCTTCTTCTCCATTGCTTCTTTTGCTTCTTTTATTGCTTTTATTGCTTTTACTACTTCAACTCTTTCTAAGTACTGTCATTTCAAACTTTCACTCGATATTTTTTAGCAATGTCAATCCCTGACGGAGAATACGATATCGACCTATCCATATTAAACGAAAATGATTCAACAGAATCTTCATTTGCTATACGGTATGGTTTCGTGCCTGATTCAATGGACCAATCAAAGCCAATGACGATTTATCAAACAGAAAATGAGCTAATCTTGCAGGCAGACTCAATGGAGAAGGCTGGGCTGATAATTTTTGAAGGTGTCAGTAGAGGTAATTCTAGCTCGGTATCCAATGCGGATTCATATTATTTATCTTATCATAACGATCGAATACTGTTACTGAGGTTGAAGAACACAATTAGGGTGAACAAATCAAGAAATATGGCAAAATGGAGCTCTAAGATTCAGGAATGGAATAAGGGGAGGGGAAAGGTAGAAGTACCTAAAGTTAAGCCTCGTACCCAGGAACAAATAGAGGAAGAAGAGCGTGAAAGACAAAGACAGGTTAGGATGAGAGAAAGAGAAAGGGAAAGGGAGAGAGAGAAAGTCAAGGAGAAAGAGAGACAACAGGAGAGATTAAGAGAGAAAGAGAGAGAAAGAGAAAGGGAAAGAGCGAAGGAAAGAGATAGAGAAGTTGAGAAGGAAAAGGAAAAGCTCAGAAAATTATCGAAACCCAAAGCAGCTTCCAAGAGGCCGCCTAGAACTGAATCTCCAAATATTATTAGTGAATCAGATTTTGAAGATCTTGAGGATGAAGCTGGATTCCCCGAATTTACATTTGAACAAGAAAAGGAGAAAATTACCCCAGAACCAGCACAAACGAAGCAAGTGGATGAAAAAGATGCTTGCATGTCAATTGATGATGATTTCAAAGACTTAGAAGATCAATTGGCTGAAGTGCTTGATGAAGATGAGGACAGCGATGATGGATACAGATTTGGAGGGAGTAGTGGTGGTGGTGTGATTGAAATTGACGAAGGTATTGCTCCAGAAAAGAAAAATACTCCTACATTCAATTACAAGGGGTATAGTGAGAAGAGTAAACCTACCAGTTTACATGAATTGATGAAAAGAAAAAAAAGAGACGATGATAGTAGTAGTGAGGAAGAGTAATTTTGTTTCTTGCTGATCTAAGGGACAATTACGTGAATATTTTCCTACGGTAACACATTTCAATTATTGGGTGGAGTCATATCACCTTCACAGTGTTAACTATATAATAACTTTCTTACGCGGATTCTTGGTATAACTTATTCATACCAATTGCCATGTGGTCCTATTCATAAGAAGCACCACCCATCATCTGTATTCAACATATTATAGGATAGCAGTTAAGGGTTGTATGCAGGATTTTTGAATATTATGTGAAGTATATATGAATCCAAAAACATATATTTGTGAAAGTTAAAATGTAGCTAATATTAGTAAATGTCTGTAAAGAGGAAGATAGATGAAGGGGAAGATGGTTTACCTGTAATGAAGAAGCAAATTGATGCAGGAGATTTGAGTTATTTGCCCAACCCCAGTAAAAGATATACCCAATCATTTGCTCAAGACAGTATTATTACTTGTATAGAGTATTGCAAATCATATGTGGTGACTGGTACTACAAGTGGAGTGGTTACATTTTGGGAGAAGCTGGGGAATTCGATAAGGCTCACTAAACAATTTGTAGCACATCCAAAAAAGCCAATCAGTAGCATATCTTTTACCGAAGATGGACAAAAAATGGTTACTGCTGCAGAAGGAGATGATGTTTTGAAATTATATGATATTAATACTTTGGATATGACCCAAATAATTAAATTGAATGCGGCAGTAGGGGTATGTTGCTGGTGTAAAAGTGGTGATAACGATGATGATTTGTACAAACTTATAGTTACAGAGGGAAACAGAATTAGAATTGTTAATCCAGATGAAGTAGAAGAAAGTAAAAAAGATGAAGACAAACAATCTATTGGTATTCATAGATTCCCGGTGTCGTCTATAGCGTATAATTGGAAGTATGGCTTGGTCATATCTGTCGATACTAGGGGAATTATTGAATACTGGTTACCTGGTGATAATGCTGTTTTCCCATCAACAAAGGTAGATTTCAAGATGAAATCTGAGACTGATTTGTTTGATTTGGCAAAGAATAAAGTTACATGTTCAGCGTTGAAATTTTCAGCTGATTTCGAAAAATTTTCAACTACTTCATCGGATGGAGTTCGAATATGGGATGTGAAAACTGGGAAGAAATTACCTGTTTTCGGAGGTTCGTTTGAGTTTTCTAATCAGTTTATTTTGAATTGTTCTGGCTCAGTTAATGTAACCTCAATTAAATCTGGTGAAGTATTAAGGGCTTACGGGGATGAAGACTGCAAGCAGTTCCGTTATAAGTTTAATAATTTCATTTTGTTGAATAATATTGAATACGAAAAGTTCAGTATTGAGATGATCTCATCTGAAAACACGCTTATTAAATCAAAGCTATCAAAACAGCCGTTGATAATATGCACTGCAGAGAATTCAAATCGATTATTTTTATTCAACAATGAATCTATACCTGATAAGTTGAAGGAAAGAGATGAATCAATTTCCAACAGGTCGAAGAACATTCTCAATTCTGCGCCAAAGGAAAAGGTGATAAGTGGTTCCATGGTGACACTCCATACAACACTTGGTGATATTAAGATAAAACTTTTTGGTAATCAAGTTCCACATACGGTTGAAAACTTCATATTGCTCAATGAGCGGAATTACTATGATCATCTAATTTTCCATAGAGTTATCAAGAAATTCATGCTACAAACAGGTGATCCGAATGGAGATGGGACTGGAGGAGAAAGTGCACAAGGTGGATACCTTAAAGATGAATTCAGTCCGACATTAAGACATGATAAACCTTTTATGGTGAGTATGGCCAATTCTGGTGCTAATACCAATGGTTCACAATTTTTCATAACTACAGAACCAACACCGTGGCTCGATGGAAAGCATACCGTATTTGGCGAAGTAATTGATGGGAAGGATGTAGTAAAGGAAATTGAATCTGTCGAAACAGATAAAAATGACAAGCCAATAGACCAAGTTGTAATTTTATCAACATCTCTAGAGTAGTTCAAGCAATTACCAACTGAATAAACTATAATAGAATATAGAATAGAACAAATAGAAATTAAAGTAGTAACCTATAATATAATTACATATTTACTTACACCACATTAGTGAGTTAAAAAACTGCTTTGTATTTTTATCCAAAAAAGCTTTCCTTAATTTGCAGCCATTCTCGCCAAACATTTTTCTCACCAACGTATGTTTCCGGGTCCGGGTCGCATTATTTAGAATGACTCTTCTCATTAACTTCTTCTTTGTTGCACTTCTTTAACATATCCAATATGTCTCTTCGTTATATTGATAGTGCTAGAAAAATCCTTTGTATTGGCCGTAATTATGCTGCTCACATCAAGGAATTAAATAATGTTGCACCGCTGCAACCATTCTTTTTCTTGAAGCCATCATCATCAGTCTTAAAGCCAAATTCGGGCCCATTTTTAGTTCCAAAGGGTGTTGTCGTTCACCATGAAGTTGAGTTAGCTTTTACTTTAAACCGTGAACTTAAGAACTTACCAGCTGATTTTTCAGCTGAAGAAGCTCTTGAATGTATTGATGGATATGCTTTATCAATTGATATGACTGCAAGAAATGTTCAAGATGAAGCCAAGAAGAAAGGTTTACCATGGTCAATTGGTAAAGGATTTGATACATTCTTACCGTTATCTAATTTTGTTTCCAAGGAAAAGATCCCAGATCCTTATGATGTCGAATTGACTCTTACCGTCAATGGTGAAGTTAGACAAAAGGACTTAACAAACTTGATGATCTTCCCAATTCATAAAATCTTGTCTCACATGTCTGCTATTATGACTTTAGAAAAGGGTGATTTGATCTTAACTGGTACCCCAAAGGGTGTTGGACAAATTAATCCTGGTGATGAAATTAAAGCAACTATGTCATCTGGAGGTAAGATAATTGATGAAGCAACAATTGAAATTGTTGCTGAACAAAAGCCAGGACCATATGAATTCAAGGAAATTTAAAGGGTCTAAAGAGATAATATGGACAATCAAGTAATAAATGTTTATGATACATAGACTCAATTGTAGTTGAAGTTAAAATATGTATGGAAACAGATGGGAAAGTGGTTGCACATCTATAAAAGTACAGAATCGAATAATCATTTTTTTTTTTTTTCATTTGTCTATACTCTCTATATAAATACACCTTCTGCTGGTGGACAAAATTGTCTAAGCACTATACCAGCTTCACTCATTACCTTGTGACTTAATTCATCCATTGAGTAGCTATGTGCATAAACAACTTCTTTAATCCCACTCTGCACAATTTTAATAGAACAGGTTAAACAAGGACATGTATTACAGTAAAGAACCGGCTTATCGGCACCTGTCCCAGTTCCTCCACCAGCAATTCTATCTCTACCAGATTCTAAGAGAGCATTCTCCTCGGCGTGAAGACAAAGACATGTGTTTAATCCAGCACCATTACCTTGTCCCTTGTTACACCTTGGACACCCACCTTCATTACAATTGGTTAAATTTCTTGGGGTCCCGTTGTAACCTGTAGCTACAACTCTGTTTCCTCTAACAATAACACAGCCAACTCTCCTTTTCATACAGTTAGACCTCAATGCTGCAAGATCTGCTAATCTCATAAAGTAACTATCCCAGGTTGGTCTGAGTCTCGTCATATCTGGGAGCACAAGTTCTGAAAGCTTGATATAAAGGTCTTTGATAGAAGATGATGTATTTATTATCTTAATCTGTGCCTGATTGTTTATTTCTATAAGTGGGTTCTCAGGTGCAAACAATAAGCTATCGTTGCTCGATACAAATTGGTCAAGCAGAGTGTATTCACCGCCTCTAGATTTCATTCTTTCGTATCTGATCTGTAGTGGTGCGTCAATCGATACATGCAAGAAGAATGGTCTCTTTTGCAATGCAAGAAGCATTTCCATGTTCAATATGTGAGAGATTACAAAATTGGTTCTCCAGTTAAGTGTGACATAATCAAGAAGATTTTCAACAGAATTGAAAGTTTTAAATGGTTCAAGTGGCATTGTATCAGCTTCGGATGGGGTTGGTGATGCATCTAAACGCGGTAATGAACCATTACTAACAACCTTATCAGCATCATCTGCTGAATCTTTGTCAAAGGATATGATTTTGAACCCTTGAAAAGTTAAGTAACGCACAACTTCGGTCTTTCCCGAACCTAGAGTACCTGAAATACCAATCAACATGATTTTCAATAATCTTAACGTGTTGATATATGTTTGAATTTTTTACGTGTATTAATTTTTCTGATCTATATCGCGACTCATCTTGAATGCCGTGCTCAGCTTCCCTTGGCTGCAAATTAGTATCCAATGGATGCAAATACTGAATGAAAAAGAAAACTCCAATTCAATTTCTTGCTATAGAGTTATCTTGGTGCTACCCTTATATGTATTTTTTTTTTCGTTTGTGGTTGTAGAAGTGTGGTATGCAACTTGTAAAATTGTTGGGCTATCAAAGTTACATCCAGATAATTTCAGTATATTTTCCCTAGTACAAGTAGACAGAGCCATATGGTATCATTAGCTACTGTACCTCAAATCAAATTATTGCTCCAGTATAAAGTCCGAGATTAAAGGTTGGCGCCTTATCACGTCGTCATTGCTCTACCTGTACTTTGCTCCAGTGACATTAACTATTTATTATCTATTTAATTTTTAGCACTGGTCACATTATAGCAATGTATTTAAAATCTACTTTACCACTATTGGCTATCTTAATAACAGTATATTGCATTCTTTCTATGTACTCTTCTTTATATTCAACCTTCGTCGTCAAACTTGACTCATTCCATTGTTTTACACTATGCCTGTTTTATCTTATCTCTGCAGATAACTTATCGTGCGAGCATCACCAAACTCCCCACAAAATTTCACGCCTGAATACTGAAAAAAGTCCCTAAACCTGCTACTCTACTTAGTAACTATACTTTGACAATTTCGTCGACTGGTCTCTCCTATGATGAAAATATCACTTATTTTGCTACTTCTTATCCCACTCGCGCTGGCAACCGATGGGATTTGTGCAATTTACGATACTTGTGGTAAGAAATCAATATTTGGGTCAGCATTACCTTGTAATAGCATCAATGTTCCAGCACAAGTTCCCTCTACCGAAGATATTCTATTACTTCAAAAAGTCTGCGGTAAGGATTTCCCTGTTGATAAGGTGTGCTGTTCTCCTCCTCAAATCAAAGCCCTTGAGTCAAATTTAAAGAAGGTTGATGCCTTGATTGCTTCATGCCCTGCTTGTAAGAAGAACTTTTATGACTTCTTTTGTGACTTTTCATGTTCTCCAAATCAATCCAACTTCGTCAAAGTGACTAAAACTGGAATCTCCTCGGATACTCATGAGGAAATTGTTACTGAAATTTCACAGTTTGTTGATTATAGTTATGCTAAGGAGTTTTTCAATTCTTGTAAGAATTTGAAGTTCCTGGCAACAAATGGATTTGCCATGGATTTAATTGGAGGGGGCGCCACTAATGCTAAAGAATTCTTGAAATTTTTAGGTGATGAGAAACCAATGCTTGGTGGTAGTCCTTTTCAAATTAATTTCAAGTATGAAGAGGAAGATCAGTATAAATTACGTAATGGTGACCCTAAGAGTTGTGATGACCCTGAATACAAATGTGCTTGTTCTGATTGTTCACAATCATGTCCAAAATTACCACATTTCCGAGACTTTAGTAAATCTTGCAAAGTGGGACCTTTCCCATGCTTTTCATTTATGATTTTAATACTTTTACTCATCGCCATTGTCATTGGTTCAGGGTACCATTTGTACCTCAGAAGGCAAAGAAAACAGCAAGACTTGTTAGATCTTCATCCTACCATTATTTACCCAAGTAGAAGAAGAAGTAGTAGTAGTGTATCTTATGTGGATATGTCTGGTTTGAGTGCATTTGTTAAAAACACTCTGACTAAAATCAACTCCAAGATTGAAGAATATTTCCAAGATATTTCCTATGCTTGCTCTTTATCACCTTGGCTTACGATACTTATAAGTTTATGTATCACTTTTATCTTATGTACTGGATTAAGATTTATTAACTTTGAAACGGATCCAGTAAATCTCTGGGTCAGCCCTACAGAACCAGCCTTGTTAGAAAAGCAATTCTTCGAAACTAAATTTGGAAAATTCTATAGAATTGAGCAGTTGATTATAAGTTCTTCTGAGAAGAACAGTTCTGTTCTTGATTGGGATGTTGTTCAGTGGTGGTTCGAAAGAGAAAAAGAACTTCAAAATCTTGGGGGTCAAGAACTTTCATCTCTTTGTTTCAAACCATTGGGTGAAACTTGTGCCATTGAATCATTTACTCAATATTTCCAGGGAGACATAAATTATTTAAATGAGAATAATTGGGAAATGAAATTGAAAAGTTGTACAGATTCTCCAGTAAATTGTTTGCCAACTTTCCAACAGCCATTAAAGAAGGATTTACTCTTCAGTGGAGAAGAAAATGTTTTAGATTCTAAGGCCTTTGTAATTACCATATTGTTAGATAATTTAGAACTGACTGAACAATCTGCTATGAAGTATGAAAGGTCATTTATAGATTGGGTTGAAACAATAGTGAAACCAACGGGAGCAAAACTTGATTTGAACATAGATTACCTGACCGAGTCTTCACTTGAGACTGAACTAAATAAGTCGTCCAATACTGATATTAACACAATTGCCATTTCATATATAATCATGTTCATTTATGCATCGTTAGCGTTAGGTGGATTCCAACAAAAATTCACTAATTTCCAACAATTCTTTGTTGACACAAGATTTCAATTAGGATTAAGTGGTATTGTGATTATCTTACTTTCAGTATTTGCTTCTGCAGGGTTATTTTCATTCTTTGGAATAAAGTCGACACTTATCATTGTTGAAGTTATCCCCTTTTTGGTATTGGCAGTGGGTATTGATAATATCTTTTTGATTGTAAATGAATTGCAATCAATTAGTCAAAACCCTGAATATCAATCAACTATATTAGAAAAGAGAGTATCATTGGCAGTCAAGAAAGTTGGACCATCATGTTTAATTCTGGCAATTTTACAATTTTCAATGTTTTTAATTGCTAGTAACGTTGATATGCCAGCTGTTAAGAATTTTGCTCTTTATGCCGCTGGAGCAATAGTAGTTAATTTTGTATTACAGATGACTACATTTATTGCATTATTGACGATTGATCAAAGAAGAAAAGAAGAGGGAAAAATGGACATTTTCTGGGTTAGAGTTAAACTGATTTCCTTGCCTAGTGATAACACTGACACATCTGGAAATAATACTGATAATATCGATATACTTACTGAATCAGAAAACTTGATTACGAAGTTTATATCTCAGAAATATGCTCCATTTATTCTTGATTTGCCAAACAAGAGGAAAATCCTTTCATTTTTCATCCTTTTGAGTGGTATTTCTCTTAGTTTAATTCCAAATATATCTTATGGATTAGACCAAAGGATAGCTCTTCCTGCTGATTCACACCTAGTTGATTATTTTAATTCAGTTTATTCGTACTTAAACGTTGGTCCACCCATTTTTTTTGTCACAAAAAACCTTGATGTCACAGAGAGATCGAATCAACAAAAAGTATGTGGTAAATTTTCAACATGTAATGAATATTCAATTTCAAATATCTTACAACAAGAATACAAAAGAGGAAAGAAGTCAACCATAGCGGAACCGGCTTCAGTTTGGCTTGATGATTTCTTAAACTGGCTCAACCCAGATTTGGATCAATGTTGTAGATTTAAGAAATCTACCTTAAGTGATGATAAACCAGAATTTTGTTCGGTATTTGCCCCTGATAGACAATGTCAAACTTGTTATGAAAACCATTCACCGCCATATTCTACTGATATGAAATCGTTCCCTGAAGGGGAAGATTTTATGTACTATTTCAATCAATGGATCGAACAACCGAGTGATCCTTGCCCATTGGGTGGAAAGGCGCCATATTCAGGATCTATTTCTGTAAATGAAAACAATAATATTGATGCAAGTTATTTCAGGACCTCGCATAAACCATTAAGATCTCAAAATGATTTTATTGTCGCCTATAAGAATTCACTTAGAATAGTAGATGAAATTAAGAAATTTGATGAGGTCAATGGTGGAGGATCGTCTTTAGATTTATTTGCATACTCACCATTTTATGTATTCTTTGTGCAATATGAAAGCATATTAAAATTAACTGTTTTCTTACTCGTTGCAGCTGCATCTTTGATATTTGCAGTCAATACTTTCTTGTTGGGATCGATTCAAGTATCATTTGTCGTCTTGGTATGTGTTCTGATGGTTATTATTAACATTATGGGAGTTATGTCGTTATGGTCTATATCCTTGAATGCGGTGTCCTTAGTTAATTTAATAATTTGTGTTGGGTTAGCGGTTGAATTTACAATTCATATTGCAAAGGCATTCACCAAATCCGATGAGCTTAATGCGACTAATAAATCATTATTTGCATTGAAAACAGTTGGTGGTTCAGTGTTCATTGGAATTACAATGACTAAAATTATTGGAATTTCTATACTTGCATTTACAAAATCTAAAATATTTGAAGTTTATTATTTCAGAATGTGGTTTTCATTAGTTTTAATTGCTGCAGTGCATGGTTTATGTTTGTTACCAATTATGCTCAGTTATTGTAAACTGTAATAGAAAGATTAAAAAACTTAAAAAAGAGGCTGATTTTTACTATTTTCAAAAAAGACAAAATGCTATGGGGTGGCCTATTTCTTTTGAAGGCTTACGTAAAGTGAGAAATTAGTAAGATAGAATAAAGATACAGCTCCGCTGGGGCCCCTATCCGGGGAGGACGATTGCATCGAGCTTTGCTCCCCTTCGGGGAGATCTCCCAGCAAGAAGGAACCAGCGGAGCATCCTGCGATTCTTAACTCACTAACTTTTGCAGCCAAAATGTTCAAAAATAGCATTGAGGCAGAAAAAAATAAAAAAAAAAAAAAAATGGCCTTAGAAAAAATTCGTATACTATATACTGCATATATTGTGTTTTCCTAAAGAAGGACAACAATTACCATATCGGTATAACATAGCAAGCTGTGGATGCTAGTAGATAGCAACATGAGACAATACAGAGATGCTGGATATATAAACGAAACTGAATGAATACATGCAAGAAAAAGCTTAAGCTTAACTGTAGAAACCAGTAGCGAAGCGCGAGAAACTGCTGGCTTTGGCTTTGGCTTTGGCTCTGGCTTTGGGTTCGGGCTCGGGTTGACGATTGCTACCAAGCTGGCCAGGCGCTCTCTCCACTGCTGAGTAGCGGCTAACCAATATTTTTTTATTTTTTGTTTGCTTGTTCGCTAATTTTCTAATAGTCAAAATTTTTCGTGTGACTACTTGGTTTTGTGCAACTATTGTAGCCGCTTTGTAAGGGTTTTTGCAAGTCAAGAAAATTTTGGGAGACAGTACGACTAGACGTCTTTTTTTTTTTGATATATTTAATTAAGAACTACTTTGTTTATATTGCTATCTTTACTTAATTAGATAGATACGTCGTGTTGAGCTTAGATAAATTTTGTTCAATTCAGTTATAGATATGTCTACTTTTACATTTACATGGTATGTTTTCAATCGTGGATAGCTGAGGAGATTTCTTCAAGGAGCAGTGGAGAAGGCAAGGCCAAAGCCGGTGGAGGGGACGAAAGTTGGTACACGGTTCTGAACTATTTTGGTGCCTCTCCGCAGTGAATGTCCAGCAAACTAAGCTGTGGGTACTTGTTTGTGTGGAAGCTGTAGACAGTGGCATTGCATTGGTTGTCTGCTACTTGTCTTCACTGCTTTAATTGTATATGGCAATGGCCCTTGCTATCAGGATTTTATTTTTCCTTTTATTTTCATTATTTGATGTATTCCTTTACTAACATATCTCTTTAGGCCAGTGGGTCCACAAGAAGTTATCCTTACTGGTACCTTCGACAACTGGGGAAAGACTCTCCCATTAGTCAAGCAAACCGATGGTTCATTTGAATTAACAGTTCCATTACCAACCTCTGAAGAAAGACTCTTATACAAGTATGTTGTTGATGGTGAATGGTCTGTTTCCAAGTCTCAAAGCATTACCAAGGATGAATCTGGTATTGAAAACAATTATATTGACACTAAGGACTTAGTCTCTACTTCATCCAAGAAGAGTGTCATTCCAGAATCTGGTTTACCAGTTGCTGCTGTTGCCGCTGCCACCACTGCTGCTGCTGCTGCTGCTACTGCTGCTGCTCCAAAGGACGAGGTTAAGACTACCGTTATGCCAAAGGAAGCTCCATCTCATCCAACTATTGCCGGAGAACCAGGTATCTTTGTTCCAAAAGATGCTGAAGCATTAGAAGCTTTCAAGACTGTTTCTAACGTTGACCCAAAGACTTTAAACGGTGTTGAAGCTGAATCTACTGCAATTGTTCCAGAACTTTCTGCTGAAGAAAAGAAGAAGCAAAAGAAGAAGGTTAAGAAGAGCAAATACAAGGCTAAGAAGAAGGGTAAGAAGATCGAAGGTGAACCATCCACTTCTGAAGAACAAACTCCAGAACCGGAATCTACTCCAGTTGTGGCTCCAGTTGTTGCCCCAGTTGCCCCAGTTGCCCCAGTTGAACCAGTTGAACCAGTTGTCGCCAAGGAAGAAGAAACTATTCCAAAGGAAGCTGAAGTTGCTCCAGCCGCTGCTATTGCCGCTGCTGCTGTTCCAGCTGCTGTCGCTGAACCAGTTGCTGAACCAGTCGCTGAACCAGTTGCTGAACCAGTTGCTGAACCAGTTTCTGAACCAATTGTTACTGAAACTCACCACACTTTAGATCCAAAGGCTGCTGAAATTCCTGAGCCAACTGTTGAAGAACACCCAGCTCCATCTATTGAAAAGGCTGCTATCGTTGATACAGAAAAGGAAGTCGATGCTTCCCCAGTTAAGGCTGAAGAAGAATCTGCTCCTGTTGCCCCTGTTGTAGATACTCCAGCTAAGACTGTTGTTGAAGATTCAGAAGAAATTGTTATCACTCAAGGTAACATTTCTAATCCAAAGGAAGCTATTGCAGCTGCTGAAGGTGATGTTACTGTTGAAGAAATCAAACCAACTGAATCTGAAGCTGCTAGATTAACTAAGGAAGCTAACATTCCAGAAAAGGAAGCCGTTACTGCTTCTACTCCAGCTACTGCTACCAAGGTCAAGACTGCACCAGTTAAGAAGGAAGAACCAAAGAAAAAGGTTGGTTTCTTCTCTAAGTTAAAGAAGATCTTCAAGTAAATTATTCACGATACCCATAATAATTCTCATTGTTTACAACAACACTTTTAGTTCCTTATGATATATTGGCAAACCCGTTTAAAATATGAAAATCAAAAAAAAAAATTATTAAGAATAATAATAATAATAATAATAATAATAATAATAATAATAATCATAATAATAATTATAAACAAGAAGAAAAGGATAAAGAAATGGACTTCATAATTTATTCATAAGTCATTCTTTTAGTATGTACTATCACTATTGCGAAAAAATTATAAACACAATAATATTAAAAATAAGACAAAAATTGTAGTAAAACATATTTTTATACTAGATTATATTAACTAAACAGGAACGGGACTAAACAAGGAGTAGAAACACGCTTGCATTTCATACCTTTTAAATCTGTCCATATTGTTAACTCAAAACCTAGCTGTCACTTTCTCATTTCTACAAATACTCTCTTTTTTTTACCTTTTATTTATTAATTAATGCACTATGATACAAATATATATATACAAGTATATATAGATATGACTATTTTTGAAATTTGTTTGGATATATTGACTTGAGAATTTAACGGGCTTCAAATTGAACCATTCTTCTAGTTCTAGCCTTGTAAATAACTCTGTGACCACATTCCTTACATCTAATGGCATCACCTTTACCAAGTGAGAAAGAACAAGCACATTGAGCACAGTTATACTTGACACCTAAAGACTTGTTGATAACATGACCATGAGCAGCGTGTGAGATAGAAGCTGGGGCGGAAAATCCTTCTCTTTGTGGTGAAGACATTCTATTTCTTTGTTTGTTTGGTGGCGATAAGAGTTTAAGTGCTTGTGATGACTTTTTTTTCTTCAATTTTTTTTTTTTTTTTGACTTTGATGTGTGGTTTGGAAAATTTTAAAAAAGGCATGTGTTGTATGCAGGTATTTGAATTTCTTTCAAAAAGCAGGAGAGTTTAAAGATTGATGGTAATTGTATACTAAAGAGAATCCGGATGTCCTTATTGGTTTAAATTAATGGTGAAATATGATAATGTGTATTAGGAATCTTAAAAAGAAATGTTGTTGGAGTATTCTTCACAAGGAAACGTAGCTTATTTTAAAGAGTGCAGTGGTGCGTGCAGGAAAATCTGTAATTGCTGCAAAATTTCTAACAATCGGCTGTAAAGACATTAGAATGAAAGCAATTAGCAATAAAAAAAGTAAGAATAATGGAACAGGGTATTAAATGTGTAAGAGGGGAGTAAGGGTAGCTTAAAATCAGCAACAAAAAAATGATATGAAAGTTAAATAGTAAATATATTAAGAGCTCGTTGGTGTACGTAAATGTATATATATATATATATATATATAAATATATTTCTAGCCCAGTCGTTGTTGTTTTAGTTTTAGATCAAGATTGCTAAATTTAACTTACCTCTATTGCAAAACATTGTCACTTTATTGAAAATAAATACAGAGCTACTCAAGACTCAAATCAAACTAAAAAAGACATTGCTTTTGGTATACATATTCCTTCTTCTAGTTCAATCAACCTTAAGAGAAAATATTCGCATCGAAATATTTTGTGTAAGTTTGTAGATCTTTATCCCAAAAGTTTTCAACATAGAAATGAAGAATACATTGAATACATTGTAACCATATAGAAGTATGAGCTCAATAAAAGATGCAATAGTACGAATAGGTCGATCAGTACGACAAGTCGAAGCTTCGTATCTGCAACAAAAGAAAATATATAAAAAACCAATACCAGTAGTACCCAAAGATCCAATTGAAGATCCATTGCATCATCTTCAATTAAGTAATGATGAACTTACCAAGTACACTCCTTTAATAACAAATAATTATAGAAGAAAGTACTACCAGGATTTTTTGAGACCTTTACAAATACCGAATCTTAAGACTTTTGAAGAAAATCGTCCTGTTTATAACTCCAACTTGGCTCATGATAATTGGAAAAGAGTAAAGACTTCATCAAACTCACAAACAAATACCAAACCATCAACAAGCTCAAATTTCACTGAAAATCGAATAACGTTCCTTCAAATGATGGATCTTCTAATTGAACTAACACCAAGCTCCTTAAAGCTTGATCTAACCACATCTACAAAGTACATACAGAGAGTGTTGACTCTACAGGAAGAGGTAAATCCGATGAAGCTCGAAATACAGAAATATAGATTCGATGAGTTACCAAAATACCCATTACCAAAAGAACAATCTTCAGATTTTATAGTTTCGTCTCCTGGTGATCCATTGGTTAGCGATTTTCAAAGATATATCTACCAATTAACGCATCAAAAATGGATATATGAAAATTCTTCATCGTTGGAGAATGGACTTATCCCTGATATATTGCTTTACACTCATAACTTGGACAATTCTTCACTTAAACCATATAGATCAGTTCATACGTTTAATTATCTTATTCACTACTTTGGGTACGAGAAAAATCAATCATCATTTGCAAGAGAGCTACTTTTGGTTATGAATAAGGATGGACATAAACCAAATATTGATACTATAAACAATTTACTTAGAATGTGTAGGACACATTCGCATATCAGGTCATTGACTAGTACATATTCAGTTATTTTAAAATACTTGAAATTAACCAAATCACTTGGTTTGGAAATAAATTTGACTACTTGGTCTAGAATCTATGATCTGATAAACAATATTTTCTTAAAGGAAATTTTCATTGACAAGATGAATAATATAAACTTACCAATTCTGAGAAGTATGTCATTTAGGATTTTGGATGATTTTATGAATACTACTAAGCTGATTGACGAAGTAATCAGATTTATTGAGGAAGATTTGAAGTTCAAAAATTGGAGACAAGACTCAATACTTTCTAACAAAGTGCTAAGATACGAGTTGAAAAATGGCAGAGAACTCGATAAGCTATTGAGGACTCTTTTTGATGGTTCCAGTGGCAGGATCATAGATGAATTTACTTTTCAAACAATTCAGCATTTTATTGCGTACAAGAGTAACGGAGAGAACGATTTGTGGTATATGATGAAAATGTATGGATTGATGAAACATCGTGGTATCATACCCACTACCGATACATTTGTCTTCATGATAGATGGGGTGTGCAAGAGAAGAAAATTCCACTCGACAGATAAGTTGATGTTTTTAGTTCGTGGTTTAATTCACGAAGAAGCAACTGTGATTTTATCATTACCAAAAGAAACAAAAAAGATAATTAACAAAACTGGAGAGATTATAGAGGAAGGACCACTGGAAAATTTCAAAATAATGCGTAGATTAATCGGGGGCCCTGTTTTAAATGAATTGGAGGGTAGATATCTTTACGAAAATGGATTTAGGTGGACCAAAAGAGATGGAACAATTGCCCGTGAGGATCATGCCATGGAAGTGAAATCGGAAGTTTCACTTTTGAGAACTCCATTTTCAGGCAATGAAAAACAAATTTGGAATGAATTCAAAGATAAGTTGATTAATTCGACATTTTCAGATATTCCAACTGATGAGGAAAATAAACTTATAGGTCTAGACATAGATGTTGATCATCTTCCAGACCCTGACAGGAAAGATCATTCCATAAAATACGTAAACGTGCACAAGAATAGATCAGTGAATGCGGCATTTAGACATAGATTAGAAAAGCTCCACAAAGGTGATAAATACGTGATCGAGAAGATGGAAAGGAGAGGATTATTATTATAGATAGGATGGAACAGGCAGCAATAAAGGGCTTGCTTTTGAAAAACTTGTATATAGGGTGCATAAAAATAATTTATTTAAGAATAGATGTGTAAATAATTTGATTACAAACAGTGAACGATGATGGTTATTAAGTTTCGTGTGGTACTTTTTTGTTTTCTTTTGAATTATTGTTGCTACCTGTTTTGAAGATTCAACTTCCTAAATGGATTTACGTAAGATCCTTACTTGACACAATCTAGGGCCAGGGTAAAATTTCTTTTAAAGATTAACTCATTCAAACTCTAAATCAAGATGTTTGTTTATCAATGTACGAAAGACTACTATAATTTACCTAATTTTGTTTTGTTGCGTACTAAGCGGATGTACGCTTACATCATTCAATTTTTTTATAGTTGCGCGCGATGATATGATAAGCTACCATCAGGATGCAATTTGTTTCTACCTACTTATTTATAGTTTATAATGTTTATATTGAAGGTACTACTACTACTACTACTCTGTAGTCAATACAAAGTGGGCTCCTATGTTTAGGCGCAATCGAGGAATTGAACCCTAACTCTGAGAAATCAAAAAAAAAAAAATAAAAACGCTACTATTAGAGATAACATTTAATTGAACATCAGATTTTTTGTTTAGTTGTGTTAGTGAATACTCAGATAAATTCTAAGCGATTGGGCCAAACTTCAAGTTCCCATTTGGTTTTTCTAATATCCCTATCGGGGACAAGAAACCCCCAGAAGAGGAGCAAGCGCAATGCAATCGCTCTAGTCCTACCCGGGAGGGCATGGACTGCAGTGGAGTGGTGGAGTAGAGTTTAAAGAATTTATCTTTTTAAACATACCAATGATTACAACAAGACTCTTCCCAGTGCAACCCTTCTTTTTTTCGTAAATATATCGCAATCAGGGTGTTTTGAAACACACCATACACTAAAAGCCCGTAGAATGGGCCGGGCCCTGGCCCTGATGGACCAGACTTAAAAATAAATTAAATTAAAGTAAAAAAAATTGTAAGAATGGAATAATTTTTTCATTTTTCATTTTTCATTTTTCATTTTTCACTATGGATGCAGCAAAAGGGAATGACAAATGTGATTATTCATGCTAAACTAATGAGGATTAAACAGGCGATTTAAAACAGTGGATGTTAGAAGAGAAGTGGAGAAAAGAGGTTAGCAACACTGGAAGAGGTGGAAGCCAAAAAAAAATAAAAATAAAAATAAAAATAAAGTATTGTAGAATTGATACATAATGAATGTGTCAAATTTGGAACCAAAAAGAAAAGAGAGAAACTACCTGAATCGGGAATAGGTGGAGTACTCTTTATGTAAGACATTCTTTCAAGTGCATACATTTTTGCGCCCATTTTACCGAAAAATAAAAATTGTCATATGAATAAATATTGGCATAGTTGCTGCTTTTTTTTTCCTTTCAAAAAATGCAATTAGATAAATTGGAATAAAGCCCAAAAGAGAGAATTGATTAAAGTAGAATTCAAGAAATTATACTAAACACAAATAGTTCGCCAACCAGGAAAAAGTGAAAAGGCGTGCTTTATTGGAAAAACCGTTTCATTTATACATCTTATTTTGCTTGTTAAATAAGGAGGTGCAACCCGATTAACAATTTGCGCGGTTGGGCAGGGGTTATCGCATCGCTACTAAAGAATATTTTTAGCAGTGCCGGTAAACTTTTTACTAGGATCACTAGGAACAACAGCAAAGGCGACCGCTAATTGGTATCGTTTGATTTCTATATTGTGCTTTAAAGTGGCTTTATCGAAATCAGCGTGGCATTACCAGGCAACTAACTAGATACAACAGAGTTAACTTGCCTAGGAAAAGATCTAAAATTAGGACTTTTTTTTTTTTTTTTCATATTGGCTTTCTAAGGTGACATAACGTAATTTATTAGCGTTTAATTTTTTATTTTATTTTTTTTTTCTTTTTGGTTTTTTTGGTTATTGGCATTCTTTCCCTTTCCCAATCGTTGTTCAAATTTTGATTTGAGGGTCTTTTCTTCAAGACTACTGGATCTAGATCATTCGGTCTGTGTTTTCTATAATAATTTGGTTATTCGTTTTTAAATAATCATTAATCATGTTCATGTGGTTTATGATACAACTCCTTTTTGGAATTGTTTCGGGCTTATCTTTGAACTACTGTTCTACAGAGAATGTTGGAGGTCAATTAGTTTCCCAATCAGAGTACATGTCCAATGGTCTTTGTATGACTAATTGTACCTCTGCTGGTTTTAATATAGCTATTCTTCAAGGATCAAGCTGTTGGTGTTCAAACGATTTACCTGATTCAACGGTTACTCTTCTGGACTGTTATACCCAATGTCCTGGTTATTCTGAGTATTGTGCTCTGCCAGGATATTATGGATACTTGGTATTTGGGAAAGCAAGTAATTCGGCTGGGCCAATATCATCAAGTGCTCCAAGTACTTCAACAGCAGCATCAACATCATCATCGTCACCATCTACAACACCATCTACAACACCAGGAACCACATCAACATCATCAACAAGTACAACGAGTTCAAGCTCAAGCACATCTAGCTCAACAACCAATTCTAGTTCAACCACGACTTCTAGTACTTCACCTACCACATCAAAACCACTGACATCAAGTAGTGGTACCACTCTGTCAACAGACGATTCAACTTCGGTTAGTGAAACAACTATTTATAAAACAGTTGGTCTGCAATCAGTTATAGTTTCTACCGAATTCATTACAGCAAAACCTTCATCAACTTCAGCTCCAAGCTCTTCTCAATCGTCGTCATCGTCATCATCATCGTCGTCATCGTCTTCATCGACATCGTCCGATTCAAAGAAATCTTCTTTCTTTGATTCAAAAGGGAAAGTGGCTGGTACATTTACCGCAGTTGGGATTGTCCTGCTTGCACTTATTCTTGCATTTATTTATTTCTGCTGTTGTCAAGGCTGTTGTGGTTTTGGTGGGAAATACACCAATCACTCAGATGAAGAAAATGGTTACTCTTCTGATGAAAACTCATTTACAACTAAAACAGGAGGTATCATAAAAACCATGCCGCCAACTTCAGGAACACTTTCGTCTAAACCTATAACAAGGGGCAATTCAAACAAATCAACTTTTTCATTCTTTACTTCTTCAGCTGCCGGTACAAATTCAGTTGGCAGAAATACTTCAAGAAAAAAGTTACTTGGTAGAAAGCATCATGATGAAAATAATCTCACCACAAACGGTATCTACAACGATGTACATAACAATAATGTTATCAATATTAACACCTCGCCTAATAATAATAATATTAATACTAATAAAAACTATAATGACAATAATAATGAAAAAGCATCGCATCTGGCATCGAATAGCTTTGGAGAAAATGATATCATGATCCCAATTGCTGAATTGGATCATAGACTTGATCCTGGTACTATTTTTTACAATAATAATGAAAGTAATAAATCACTCGGTGATGAGAAAGATTATTCAAGAAGAATTTTAAAAATTGCTAATCCAGAAATATAATCCTATTTAATATATTGATTAAATTAATCAAACGCATACGAAATATATATATATATATAACTACAAAACATAACGCAAAAAAAAAAAAAAAAATGTAACTACTACAGAAGATGTAATTAAATTCCCAAATTGTGTATCCTTACCTTGTATTCTTCTATTTATCGAAATATATGTAAATTTTAACCTAAGAATTTTGTTTTGTCTCGGATTGTTCCTCTGGTTGAACCTCTTTTTTCTTTCTATAGTCTGGTTGTCTTTCATAAGCGTTTGGATTACTCTTTTTAGATCTTTTCTTCGACTTTCCATGATGTTTACAATTATGTGCATGCCCTCCTTCACCTTCTCCTTCTCCATGTATGTGTTTATCTTCGACATCACTATCACTGTCACTTGATGAATCACTTGATGAATCAGAAGATTGACTTTCTTCACCAAATTCCCTTTGTGGGTGGAAAATACAACAAATCTTTGATTTCTTTTTACCCATGTGTTCATTATCTACTACATCTTCAGTCCAACGAACATTCGGTTTTTTAGATTTTGATTTCTTCTTCTTTGATGAAGATGCTGAACCATTAGGTCGAAGTCTAAGTACAACCGGTTCTTCTGTAGTAGTTTCAGAAACGGTAAATGTACCAGTGGGTACTGAAGTATTCGAAGAACCTGACATTTTTATATCAATTTTTATGCTATAGGACGTTTCTATTTAGTCACCTCCGATTCTATACTCAATACAAGAAATTGTGGGGCGATTTGTAATTGCCATCAAAATTGATTTTTTTTTCCTACTAGATTTTGGTTTGTTTCCCTTTCAGAGCAATCCTGCAATTATATATTTCTCGTGATTTGTCACGTGGTGGCCCAAATCTTTTTTTGAAAATACTATTTTTGGGACCCTTTCTATGTACCCCATGTAATTATCGAAAGTTTTAAATTCGTTTCTTAATTCCGAATCCAATAAACTTAATGAAGAACTTAGTATTAAAGAAGAGATCTCTCTGAAAATGAGTAAAGTTCAATGTGAACGTCCTTCCCGGATAGGGTTACTAGTAGAGATGTACACATTTGAACAAAGTGATACTGTTACGATTTAAAGAAGCTCCATAGCGCCCTTCCAGCAAGGAAAACTGAATCGAGCCTGTATCCCTTAGGTTGTTAATTCTACGTCTAGTTTGAGGTTAATCAGTCGACATTAAAGATTTAGATGAAAAAGGGCTTGAGAGGTAGATAAGTGAGAGTGTTTGAGAGAGAGAGAGAGAGAGAGAGAAATGTGGAGTTAAGGAGAATAATGAAAATAATCCGAAGAACACTCCGCTTGCATAAGATAACACAATTCCTATTAGACTTTAATTAAATTCTAAATATTTTCTATTTTCTTTACTCACTGACATCAACAAAAAGAAAAGAATTCATACAGTAAATACTAATTTCTTGTCTATTACTCTCTCTCTCTCTCTCTCTCTCTCTCTGTCTAGTATCTGATATTTGATTATAGGGAGAAATTATTTCTATCCACAATGGACACTAAACAGTATGGTAAATCGGGCGACAATAAGGCTTAAATTTAGCCACCCAGAGATTGTTACTTCTATGCCTAACTCCCCAAAGGGGAGCAAAGCTCGATGCAATCGTCCTCCCCGGATAGGTGCCCTAGCGGAGCGGTACTTAATAAAATACATTGAGATCGCAAGATGCTCCACTGGCCGTTGAGGAAAGCTGCGTTGAGCTTTGTCTCCCTTCGGTCATTAATCTAGCCCTACCTGAAGTCAAATAAGTATTCCCCTTATTTTGTGCCTAAGTGGAGCGTAATCCATTAGAAGAAAAAAAAATTAATAAAAACTGAGTTCTCGTTAAACTCAGCAAACAGTAAAAGACTGATTGAAAATTGATGGTTTATCAGATTTAAACTGAAATATACTGGTGGTGCGAGAAATAAATTACGGAGTGATTCTAATGCTGATGCTGCTTATGATGCTCATGGTTATGATTTTGATTTTGATGATATATAATTTTTTGTGGGGTGAAAAAATAAAAAAAAAATAAAACTCAGCCTTATGTATTTCGGGATGTTGTTAATATAAGCTCGGTTGAAATTATAATTTAGTCACCTTACATGTTCCTCGTGACCCTTAAGAAATTCTTGGTGGTTGAATCGCCAAGGAAATATGGTGAACCAAGAAAAAGTGAGCGCAAAAAAAAGAAATGAGACTCTGTGGTGCAAAATGCTTGGCATGGAAAGAGGCAGGAAAAAGGCAAGTACTAAGAAAAAAGTTTAAACTACCCCCGTGTAAAAACAAGTGATGGGTTTTTTATAAAACATAACGGAGATCTCGTTTTTTCCGGTCTTTGATTATATTGATTGTTCTTTTTAGAAATAGTCTAGTAAAGTAAAAGTTGAAGATACTTTTTTAAATAAAAATATTTTATCAACACAACAATGAATTACAATCTCCACCCGCTTTCTTATTTGAATGCAACTGAGAGAATCGTCGACTCTGAGTTGTCAACTACTTCGCCAACAACGAGTCAATCAACTTCGAACTCACCAAGGTCTTCATTTACCTCACAATCATCAGCTAACTCGCCTTTGGACAGCAAGGATGTTCACTTTATTGGCAGACAGGCGCAGTACAACATGAACAACGGCAATGTAGCCGGTCACAGTCACGGCCACGGCCACGGCCACGGCCAGGATTACTATCCAGACATGCTCAAGCCATCAGGGCCTGTAGCTGCACTGGTTGATGTTAAGATTAATAACAAGAATATTGTTTCCTCTGAAGAGATTTCTGATAATTCATCTGAGGAGTCAACCGCTGAACCAGCCAAGAGGGTTAAGAAGAAGTATAAGAAGATTAAGGAGGAAGATTTAAAGGGACCATTTGTTTGTCACTGGAATGAATGTACTATGGTTTTCGATACTCCTGAAATCTTGTACGAACATCTTTGCGATGATCATGTAGGTAGAAAGTCCCTGAACAACTTATCATTAACATGTTATTGGGAAAACTGTGGGGTTTCCACTGTAAAGAGAGACCATATTACATCACATCTCAGAGTTCATGTTCCATTAAAGCCATTCCACTGCGATCTTTGTCCTAAGAGTTTTAAGAGACCTCAAGATTTGAAGAAGCATTCAAGAATTCATGCTGAAGATCATCCAAAGAAGTTGAAGAAGGCACAAAAGCAAATGGAAAGAGAAAATGAAGTTATGCAAAAGCAACATGATTTACAATATTCCGGTATTCATAATCAAAATCCATACACACAACACGCACATCAACATCAACTTCAACACCAACATCAACCACTTTACCAAACATCCTATCAACAACAGTATGGTGGTCAAAGCGCTACTAATTACCCACCTTTCCAAGATTTCCATAATCACCCTAACGATATTGGATTATTTCAACAAAACCAACAACATCCAGTTCAACAACACACCCCACCTCATGAAGCCGGACTTCCACAACAGCAACAATCTACTAATTTTGATCAATTTGATAACTCTCGTAAGAGAAGACCTGACGCTTCTCAACAGAATAGCAACTTGGTTAATGTTATCTTGAATGACTTTAACTTTCAAGTTGATCCATCAAATAAGAAGGCTAAAGTTGAACCACTGTACAACATTGATATCTTTAATAAATTTAATCATTTAGAAGAACAACCAGTTAGAAATGGTCAACACAATCCATCTTTTGGATCTGCCGCTGCATTTAACTACCAATCAAATCCAACACAAATTATTGAAGCTGAAAAATTCTTTAACTCTTTATCATCATCAATTGATGTTCAATACCAAAATTTGCAACAACAGCAACAACAACCTCAACAATCTCAATCTCAATCACACCAATCTACTCAATTATATCCAACTATCCAAAGGTCAGATGTTACAGGTAACCAAAATTTCATTCCAAATTACCCACAATACGATAGATCGAACGGTTTCCAACAACAGGCTCCGGTATCTATGGAATTTGGTGGTGTTTCAACTTACCAAAGAAGTGGTCAAACTACAAAGCAAGAAGATCAAGATGAAGATATTTCGTCAAAATTAAATAGATTGAGTATTGAGAAGAAGAAGACTGAAATGTCTTTAGAAGATGTTGAAAGACATCGTGAATTGGTTAGAATGGTACTTCAACATTTAGCCACTTTAAAGGAAAAGTCAGTAAACTCAACTGTTGAACCAGTTAATGGAAATTTATATCCAAGTATTACCGCTTTTTAAATTAAGTAAATATCATGACAAAAATTGGGGAACAAGACTAATGAAAGAGAGAGAAAAAGGATTCACCGGGTTTTATTATTAATGGGAAATATCAGTATTTTAATATTGTTTTAGTTTTTTTTTTATATATCTTTATGTACAAGTATTAAACATCATGTTTTATATTATTGTTTTTTGTAATTACATCTAGAGTATACTTATGAACTCTCTCTCTCTCTCTCTCTCCATCTATCTGGCTTTTACTGATTTTAAGCAGTCTTGTAAAGTACCCCAGCTCCAAGTAGTCTGTTTCCATTGTATAATACAATGTTTTGGCCAGGTGCCATTGCTCTTGCCACTTCCACTAGTTCTATCACCACTTCCTTAATATCTGGATTTATCTCTAAGGTTTTGACTTTATTAGCTGAATCTTGCAATGATCTGAATTGCACAGTAAGCTCTTCATTCTTTAATGGACCTGGTATTTTATCTGCTAACCATGTCCATTCCTTTATAAACAACTTAGACTTAAATAATGCCTCATTTGACCCCCCTTTAACAATTACTATTTCGTTTGTTTCCACCCTTTTTTCGCTAACAAACCAAACACCTTTATATTTTGGATCACCTTGTGGCATAGAAACCCCCAGTCTTTGGCCAATAGTGGCATGCCATAATCCGTTATGCTTCCCCCATATTTTACCATCCTCGGTTATAATATTACCAGGATCTGGTGGAATATATTCATCAAGAAAATGTCTAAATTTCGATTGATCTTGGGATACAAAACACAAACCTTGTGAGTCTGGCTTTTCAGCTGTTATTAAGTTTTCTTGTTTAGCAATTTCTCTAACTTTTGGCTTAACCATATGTCCAATAGGCATGAGAAGTCTGTGCATTACATCTTTGGGTAACATAGAGAGATAGTAGGATTGGTCTTTGTTCGGATATAAACCCCTCAAAAGATGAAATTCACCGGTTGGCTTATGTTGCATAATTCTGGCATAATGACCAGTTACTAACCACCACTTTTTACTCTGATCTCTATCAAATTTATTATGCAAATGCTCTATCATTTTCCCAAATTTAACATACTTATTACATCCAACGTCAGGATTAGGTGTTAATCCATTCTTATATTGCTGTATCATCGGATCAAAAACGTCGTTCCAGTATTCCTTCTCAAAATTAACCCTTTCACATGGGATGTTTAGTTGCTTACAAATCATCTTAACATCATTCCAGTCTGCCTCAATACACTTTGAGGTTTGAGACCAGTTAGCCATATATATACCTCTTACATTTTTAAACTTCTTAGCGTATAAAGATGCAGTAACCGAAGAGTCAACTCCAGAGCTCATCGCAATTACTATCTCATCGTTTTCTTGTGGAACTGGCTGTTGATAAATTTCTAAATCAACTTCATTCAAAGCATCAGGAAAGTTAAAAGTGCTATGAAATCTGAAGCTTACCAAGGGTATCCACAAGTTGTGCCGTATTATATTGGTAGATCTCACAAGCATATTCAACAGCGGTAAAGAAAGTAAGTAATACCAAAATTATTTTTTTTTTTTCTCTCAAAGACATACTCGCTTTTCATGTACATTATTTATATGGCTGCGAATAATGAAGGCTTTACGTTGAGAAAGCAGTTTATCTAGTTCGCATACAAATACTGATCGAAATTTCCGTATATTATGTACATCTTAAGCAATAAAAAAACATCAAAAAGAAAACGGGGAGAGCTGGGAATTGAACCCAGGGCCTCTCGCACCCAAAGCGAGAATCATACCACTAGACCACACTCCCTTTTTCTTGTTTATTTCAGGATATATAATGGGTAATATATTTACGTACAAGATTTACTGTTCACATAATTAGCTTCTATCTAGGCTATATACTGCCTATATGTGTTAAGTCTCAGTGAAATGTGTTTCAAGATTTCTCCAATCATATCTTGTAATCGGAAAATTACTACTATAAATTATAAGTTTTAAAATTCCTCCCCTCTGCCGTGCCTTCTAACTTGTGGTGCGGGCCGCCATGTGGGAATATTAAAGTCGAGAGGAGGCATGAAAAGACCCCGGTCTTTGCAAACTAACTTGTCCGCTTAGCTTAGAATAACAATTTATGGCACATTTCATTAAAGTGGGGTTGATGTCACAAATATTTCTTCAACTACAAAGTATTATTTTTAGAAATAACCAGATAAAGAATTTACATATCCTTTATTCTATCTACGTGATAAAACCTCAAAAAATAATATGGAAGTATCCTCACCAATTAGGTATATAAGCAGTTTTACTATCTTATTTTCACAATCAGACTGTTGCAACTATGAATATATAATCTCAGTTCATTTATGTTAAGAGACAAATTACAATATTGGTCACGTGACGTATTTTATTGCCCTGGACCGCACAAACCAAGAGGTTTAAGCAAACACAAGATGGTCCCTTGGCCCAGTTGGTTAAGGCGCGGTGCTAATAACGCCGAGATCAGCAGTTCGATCCTGCTAGGGACCACCACAGGGCATGTGGCGTAGTTGGTAGCGCGTTCGCTTAGCATGCGAAAGGTCTCCGGTTCGACTCCGGACTTGTCCATTTTTTTTTAATTCATTTCCTATTATTATTAATTTAGTGTTTTTTTTGTATGGTTGGGTTGATCGAATTTCTTGTAGGTAAACTATCAGTGTTGCAAAAAAAACCCTAACACCCTTTTATTTCTTTGTTTTTCTCAAATCTATATTCAGGTTTACTATAAACTCCTGTATACTCTCTAGCTACGACCATTAAAGAACTTTGTCGTCCAATAGATCGAAATTCTTCTACTTCGGGTTGTCAATCCTAGGAGGGAGCTCTCCTCATATGGGACTCTGTCTCTGGAACTATCCACTGCTTCCTCATCTATATTAGCATTAATTGTCTCGACACCCGTACACCACGACCTGGAGAGCACGTGAGTTCAAAAACCGGGCATTTTTACACCAGTTTAAAACGGGAAATAGTTGACATATATATTGTAATTCTACTTTATAAACCATTATAATTCATTTCAATATCATTGCTCCAAAGTCCAGCTCATGCGCAAATAATTTCGTGTTACCAACCTTTAGTACTTATTATCCCTACTTAACTTATCGGCCTTCAGAATTGCTTCCCTTTGTAGTATTGCAATCTTGCTCTCGATTGACGTGAAGAATTCATTCTCTCTGACCATTAGGGCAACGTATTTCTCTAATACAATTAAGTTCTTTAGCACTAATATGTGGAAAGATTTCGTAATTGACTTGATTTGTTGCTCTGAATTCGATATTTTCTCAATCCCTTTCCCGAAATCGTACACTTTATCTTGAGAATTCTCAATATAATTTATCAACTTGGGGATATCCATTGATGAAAGCTTTGATAAATTAGCATAAGATTCACGTATAGCAGGGTATTTTGTAAGTATCAATATCTCTTTGTCCATTATGTCCGCTTCCGTGTCCTTATTTTTCTTCTCTTCTAGGTTATCCCATAGTCTCAAATCGGTAGTTATTCTATTTAATGTCTGTAATTCAGCTTTACTCTCAATTGATTTGTGAATAAGTTTTTTGATCTCCTCTAGTTGAGAGTTGATTGGTGTTTCATTATTTGTATTCAATTGTATCTCAAGTTTCAGTAAGCGATCTGAAAGCTCTGTAAATGTGGTTCCATCCATCTTTGTTCGGTGAAGAGAAGTGAATGGTTGTCGGTATCATTTGTTTCTGCTTTTTTGTTTATAATATAGAATTCGCAAAAAAAAACTTATCAACCCAAGAGCAAATATTACATTATTTATATTATTTATAACAAGAGAATAGATTTGATCTCTTATAAATTTTCACTCTTCTTTTCTCTAAATTATATTTCTAATCTCTATTGAATACATTTTTATTTTTTTTAAAGAATATATATTTTTTTTCATTCATATATATATTTTCATATTATAATAATAATAATGGTACATAATGGTTAAACAAACAAATAAGTTCATTACTCTGTCTTCCACTTCTCGTTCTCCTCTCTATCAAGTTACTTTTATCACACATAATTTTTACTTTAGTTTTTTATTTAAATTTTCTTTTTTTTTCGTATTTTTGTTGTATTTTATTATATTATATCAATTATTTGTAGGATGGGAGGGGATACTTCTTAACCACTCCAGAATTGGTAAGTCTTTGGATTGGAAACACTTACTGGAATTGAGTTTGGTTCGCCTAATTCATTAATTGTCAGATCAATATCCATATTATCACCTTCGTTTCTACCTTCGTCTTTCTTTCCTTCTTCACTCTTCTTGGTCTTGACAACTTCTTGAAGTTTGATTGGAGTAGCTAAATCATCTAACAAAGCACTTAATTCTGGATGTTCTGCCTTATATTTACTGATTTTTTCAAATTGTGCCCATCTTTCATAATATACTTGCTTTCTTTCTTGCTCTAACTTCTTTTCTCTGGCAATTAAGTTTTCTTCTAAAGCATCTATGCTACTTAATTTAAGTGAAATTTTTTCTAATGTAAGTTCAATTACTTGATTGACTAATGAAAGTTGTTCATCATTGGAAGCTTGAACCTTTTGAGAGGCAATTGTTGCAAGTTCCTTGTTTGTATCAGAATTATTCTTTGAAACAATCTCCTTGACAATTTCAGATACAATTAATCCATTACCTTCACTCTTAACTGGCTTTTCTTCTTTCTTACTCAACTTTGTTAAATATCTATCTTCAATTGGTAATTGAATAAATTTGATAAGACATTCTTCTCTTGATTTAGTTCCCACATGTTCTGATATCTTATCCCATTGACCATTACTATTACTATTGTTATTGCCTGGTTGTATTGAAGCATCATAAGTACCATAGATTTCAATCCCTTCCAATAAAAGTAAAGTTTCTTGTTCAGTCCAACTATCAGTGGTTTCAACTTCTTCCTTTAACTTAATGAAATCAGAAGAATAGAAATTTTGTGGGAATAAACCTTGTTCAAAACAATTTACACATACAATTGATGCATTGTTGTTCGTACTGTTTGGATTGTTATTGTATGCCTTGACCTTTAAGTTGTGATATCTAGTTTTAGTACATTCCTTACCACATACATTACAGAAAAAATGAATAGAATTATTTGGGATTTTCTTAGCAAGGTCAGTAGATTTGATGTAGACATTACGACGAGCTTCAAGGTTAAGTGGGAGTTCATCCAATGATGATTCGTGAACAGTAACAGAAGTAGAAGCAGATTCAGTTGAGGTGGTTGAAACTTCAATATTGGTCTTCTTGTCTGATTTGTTGGCTTCAGGTAAAAACGGTACTAACCCACTTGGGGTATCCAAAGTGATTTGAAAATGTCCGGTAAATTGTGGACCAACAACACTTGATTTGGTTCTTGGATCAATTTGATAATTGATTAATCCCCATTTTTCTAAAAAGTGATGGATTCTGATAATACTTGTAACATCACCAGCCAAATTTCTTCTGGCAGCGGTGACAGTCAAATATTCAAGCGGATTAATCCTGTAAGCATTAATCATAAAATCCCTGATATTTTTATAAATTTCGGCAGTCTTGTAAGCTGAACGGAATTCGTCAGAGGAAATCTTTGATGGCGGGAAGAAATCTGGGAACAGTTTCTTTTCGATAGAGTGAATATTACTAATATCAAACCAAGCACTATAAGATGGTATAACAACGTGTTGTTGTTGGTCAGCAAGATAAGATTTAGCTCTTTCTTGAAAGAGAAGCTTGGCATTTTCCAATTCAGCGGCAGCCTTGACAGGGTCAACAACTTCGGCAATAGTAGTTGTAGCGTCAGTAGTTGTGTCAGCCTTAGCCTCAGTGGCAGCATCAACAACGGGTTCCTTTACAGTTTCGGGTGCACCAGACATAGCAAAAATATTTCAGCTCTTTTTGATGGTTTTGAATTAATATTTTGTGTATTCTTTGACTTAACTTCCTATTTTCAAAATAAATTGGTTTGTCTAACTTTCCTATTTTTTTGAATAAAATTCCAATTAAACAGACACTACTTGTGTTTTGAGTTGCTGTCTATCTGACTTTGTAATTATTCAAGGTTACCTTAGCAGCCGTTTGTAATTGTATTTGGTGCGTACTTAAAGTTGTTAGGAGATAATTCTTTTGTTTTTTTTTTTTTTGTTTGAGTGTTTTCTATGTTCGTTTTCATGGTTAAAAATTTCCAATTTCTAATTTGTTTATATACAGGATACTATTTGGTTGAAACGTAAATATTACAGGATAAGACCGGGAGAGAGACATGGTGATTGATAGATGAAAGTGGTGATGTGCCTCCAATCAACCAACCGACGATAAAAATAAGAAATAATTTATACTATGTAGACAAATTCATGTCTGCTTTTTTTTTTCTTTTCATGGAGAATGATCTAGAGATAAGTATCTCGGTATAAAGGGTGAAACAAAGAAAAATAAAGATAAGATGATAAAGAGAAAACACAAATCAAAGGAATGTTTTAATACGATAATGAATAAAATACCAATGTATAACTTCCATGGGCAAAGTAAGTATAACTATAGAGGTTTCCTTGAAAGGATACAGTGGTGTTCTTTTGTTGAATAAGCTTTCTTCATATATCCTTATATGTTCACCTGGATCTGTGTACAGGCAAACGCGTCCTCAAAAAAATCAATATACCGTGCCACCAAAACAAAGTATGATATCATCAAGTGTTTGAAAACTGATTTTGTTAGTTGCTTAATAAAAATATACAAAATTCAGCAAAGATGCCTAGGGCTACTTCAGTTGATCCTGAAACTTCTTTGAGAAGATCTTCTCGTAACACGAAACGGAAAACTTATGTCCAGAGTGAAAGTGAAGGTAGTGAAGAAGATGAAGATAATAACGAAGAAAGCGATGAAGAAGACTACACTAGTAAATCAATTAAAACGAGATCAAAAAAGGCAGGTTCTTCACAACGTAAAAGAGCTAAGAGAGCTGGTGGTACTAGAACTAATTCTACTTCCACGTCCATAAGTGGTGGGGGTAACACTGGTGTCCCTCCTGAAGATTTTGAAGAAAATTACCTTTATGAATCACTTTCGTCACCAGAAATTTCAATTCAAGAGCTTTCTCTCGAATGGCTAGAAGCATTTGAACTGGATCAAACGCAATCAATAACTACATTGGCTAATCTTATATTAAGATGTTGTGGTTGCTTCCACCTCTTGCAGACACATGATTTGGCAAACTTAGAGTCCGCTGCAGAAACCATTGGAGAAGTTCAAATTGCATTTGAACTGCAAAGGTCTCATGAATTCCCATTCATTTCCAATAATAAAGACTTGAAGTTCTTCAGGAAAAACGTATTAGAGTTTTTTGATGAATTAATTGGCTTGTCTCACGAAAAGGGCTTATTGTATAAGGAAAGTGGCCATGAAGATGGTGGCTATGATAACGATGATGATGAAGATTCGCTAAGCTCCCTATTGATGACACAAGTTTTGACTTGGTTAGCTTCAATGACGACTACAACGACAAGACCATTAAGGTATGTGTCTACCATAGTCTTGCTTACTATACAGAGTAAATTATGTCATATTATAGTAAACTTGATTTCAAATCAAGAAAGAAGTCAAAGGCAGTTAGCTAACTCTAAAAAATCTGCAACTACTAAGAAAATGAAAACCATAACAAATACCATAAAGACATATCATACTCAGATTGAAACAATAAATGAATATTTCAATGATATCATTGAATCAGTTTTCATCCACAGATATAGAGATCTTGATCCATTGATTCGTCAAGAATGTATTAAACATTTAGGTGAATGGATGAGTATTTATCCTGAATTGTTCTTTCAATCTTCAAATTTGAGGTATTTTGGTTGGTTGTTGTCAGATCCTTCAAATCATGTTAGAAATGAAGTAGTTAAGGTTTTACTAAAACTATATAAACATAGTTCCGGTGATAATGGAGAACTAAGTGTAGGATTTAGACAATTTACTGAGAGGTTTAAAAGACAAATGATAAATATGTCATGGAATGATCTGGATAATAATGTGAAATTGAATTTGGTGTCATGTTTAATTGAATTACAAAAAATTGGATTTCTTGACGAACTCGAAATAATTGAAATATCTCTGGAATTCTATGCATTAACCGCAGATAAAGTTGGTAAGACAAAATCTGTCAAACACGAATTAGCCAAATTTATTTCCCAGGTAAACATTGATGAATATAAATCCGGACTTGAAAAATTCAGCTTGTACCTCAATTCCTTGGATGAAGATAAAGCAGAACTACTTAAATGGTTCTTGAAAATAAGGTATTTGATTAATTTCTTGAAAAAATCTAGTGATCACAATGATAAGAAAAACCTTTGTAATAATATTGGTGGTACGGCCGAAATATTTGAGTATTTATATCAAATTCCCTCGTTTATGAAGTCTTGGTGCTTTGTTATTAAATATTTTCTTTATGATTTTGCAAGTATCGATGGTGAGGGTAGCGTACTTCAAGAATTACTCGACACGGATTCCGAGTTGGATAAGTATTATTTATTGAGTTTTTTACTTGGAGCTTTAGCCTTTAAACGAAAGAATCCAACTCCAGCTACTGGAGCTGTTGATGATGAATCTTATGAATCAATACTATTGAAACTAAGTAACGATATTGCAACTATTCAGCAAATCCTGTTACGGTCAGATGAATTAACCAAAGTGTACATGAAGCTCTGGAATTTAATCTTGGAAGAGGGAGAGCAACAACAACAACGAGGATTTTATTCCACTTTGAAGAATTTAGATCAAATGAATCTTTTTAATGATTTGGTTGAAAAATTATTGAAATATTATCAAAATTATGAACTGAGAGTTGAGAAGGATGATCTATTTGTTTGCTTCAGCGAAATGTTTGGTAAGATACTTAAAAACTATCAAACATCTGGTGACTTGGTGAACGATAATACTATAATTGTTGTTTCATCAGATACTAGACTTGCCATTCAAGATTTAATCACCACAATTATTGCTGAATGTAAACACACATTAAGTAATATATTTTCCAGTGACGAGGATCAATTTCAATCAGGAGGTGTCATTGTTTTCCTTAATTTAGTTAAATTGTCCACACCAATCTTTAAGTTGAATCTAATTGGTGAGTATATAAATCTAAATCAATTCCCAGAAGCTGCAGAGTTACTCGCTGGGTTAATCTCTAAATTGAATCATTTGGATTTGAATGGATATATAGTTGATACGCCAACCAACTTTCTTGAAATTGAAGATAAACTTTCTGGAACATTCAAAGCCATTTTAGATTTTATTTTAACCCTAAATTCTTGGAAATTGGAAACATTAATGCTTGTACCGTTTACCTTACAGGGAAACTATGATATATCGGATATTTTTAAATCATTAGATTCAATTTTAAAACTACAAGTGAATCTCTTGACGTCTACAACTTCGATTAAACTAAACAATAGAAGTAAAGTCAATGATTCGATCAACAAGCTTCAAACTTTATTTGGTGCTAAATTGATAGACTTTTTGGTTTCAATGAAGATATTTTATGCAAAATTTTCTAATTCAAATCAATTTAGAAATTTCCATAAATTAAGCGACATTGGTAGCAACTTATTTGTAAAGAAAGTGGATAAATCTATTGAATTTGACTTATTAAATGTTTTCCTTTATAAGGAGGCTACTTTGGCGGGAATGTTGGGAATTGATCTTGATAGAAACGATGAGGAAAATGTTAATCTCGGTAATTTTGGAAACGAAGAAGACGAGGATGATACCAATAAATTTGACGAATCAAGATTTGAAGAAGATGTCGAAGTCGATGAAGAGTCTCGAGAAAAATTGAAAGAATTAAGAATAAAGGAAAGAAAGAATCAGGAAATCTGGAAAGCAGAAAAGGATCTCTGTGTTTTGGTAATGAAATTGTTTACCTTGGTTAACCTTTCTATGGTTGAGAATGACTTCAAGAAAAGAGTAGAGTTGAACAAGGATAAAATAGGTGGTTTGTTTGAGAAAGTAGTAAAACAAAATCAAATAGAACTGTCAACCAAAACAATATCTGCTCCACAAGAATTAGCTCATTCAGAAGGAGCAGATAGTATCAATCAAGAAGCTGCTGAGATTCAGACTACTAATGAAGTAGGTATAGAAGATTCCATCGCTCTCGAATGAGTGATTTATGTTAATATACGAAAAAAAAAAAATAGTTTTGCACTGTAGTAGTACCTTTGAACTCCCAATATACTTACACGAAGTTTGTTCGTCATTTAATCATTATATTTACATTATGTATCTAATTTTCTTCCTCGTTTCAATCCTTGGAATGAGATATCTCCAAGTCTTTTCTCTAAGGAAGAATCGGGAATTGAACTGGTTTCCGTCGACAGAGATACAACTCTTGACATTCCACTAGAAGTAGAATCCGCCGCAAACTCTACTGCAACGTGATGGTTTGCAAAGATTCCCTCTGTCTTCGGAGTTGGTGTGGATGTTCCCAGACGATCGCTCATTAATGCAGCGGAAGGTAAGGATCTTTCGGGTCTTGAGAAGTAATCTGAGGTCGTAGATTCATTGGTATGCTGGTTTACATTTGGACTATTTGCTAGTGAAGGTAAATTACTAGAAGAGCCACCCTTGCTCATTTTACTTTGAAGTTTATTCTTAATTGTGCGGTGAACGGGACTTAAACTTCTACCGTGCATCAGCAAGTTTCTCCTTAAAATATTCTTTGGCCTGCAATTGGAACAGTTTGAAAGGGTGTGAGTCAAACAGCCTTCATTTCCTCTATCAATGTCTAGTGTACCATTCAGAGATAGTACATCGGTCGAATCTTCAAATGACTGATGGTTATATGTGGTTGGCCTTTTCTTTATCCACTTTTTTCTTGCAGCTAATATCTTTTTTCTAATTAAGATTGCGCTATCTTGTCTGAAAACCTTAATAAGACCTTGAGCGTCAGTGGTAATTATAATGTAACCTGGGTCAATCGTTGCTGTTGTATCAGTAGAAAATTCATTATGCCTTTTAACTAAATCCAAAATAACATCATCGGATAATTCCAACAATTTTACTGTTTCTTGCGGAGCAAATATCGCAGCATTGACTTTGGTGTGATGGGCATGAAACGATGTATAACTGTTATTCTCATTAGATATATATTCATATTCATCATCCGAAGCTAATAATTTCTGAACACTGACATTCTTCAATAAATGGGTTTGTTTAAGTAAAAACTTATAATACTTTTTTTGTTTATTATGTAAATCAAGTAAATGGTGTTTACCTTCCACGACTAATTCGGCCAAATGAGTTTTAAGTTTATTATTAATAATTGAATTGTTATTTTCCCAAACATAACACCAGTGATCTTCACTACCAGATATGATGTATTTATTATCATCACTTACTGTAGCAACTATAGAGGACGAGTTGTTAGTAAGTCCCTTGAAACGTGTAACTAATTTTTTCCTATGAGAATTAACTAATCTAACCTTAGAATCATTAGTGGTTACAAGTACATTCCAATTTCCAAAGGAATCGGGCTTAAGTTCACCTTTGTTACTCTTCGTCTCTTCGGAAGCAACAGAGACAACTGTCAGCTGACTTTTCCCTAATTGTACATCATCTTCTGTTGTGTCTAAGTCGGCAAAAACTTTTATACCGGTGATCTTATTACCATTGCTATTATGAAATGGTTTTGAAAAATGTCTTTCCTTAATTTCATATCTGTTCAAGATGTGCAACCCATTGGTTTCTAGAGTAAATAAGGACCCGTTAAATCCACCAGCTAAGCATGTTAATCCATCGGGGGTAAAATTCACTGCCGTAATTAATACATTATCGCCCAAGTCATTACTATAGGCAATATTCTTCTCTAAGATAGACCATAATCTGAGTCTATTGTCCAATGATCCACTTAAAAAGAACCTGTCGTCCGTTGGATGAAACTTTACACTGGTAACAAAATCCTCATGAACAAATGTTTCAAGACAATCTGGACGATCAACGTGCCAAAGTCTACATGTTCTGTCCATACTACCAGAAACTAGGAAATTGTTCTTACTCCAATCAAGTGAAAGAATGTTGTGGGCATGTCCCTTGAGAATTCGAATGGGTTTTTGATGGAAGACTGGTGCATATGGAAAAGCTCGTCTTCTGTAAGAAGACGAGTTGTGATTAGTGCTAGCATTATTGTTTATATTAATTCCATCGTTAATATTGTTGTTGTTGATGTTGTTGTTGTTAGTGCCATTATTCCCGTTGATGGAATTGCTCAATTGTTTTAAACAAGGATCCTTGCTAACATCATTATTATTATGAATTTCGTTGCCAATTGGGATTTCATTTCTATAGCCATTGCTTATTTCTGAAAGCCCTTTGTTGTTTCTGTTTGTACCTCTGTTTTCTTGACTTTGTTCGTAAGATTTATATTCTAATCTTGCCAATGGAGATGAAATAACCTTCCAAATCCTAATCATTGAATCTTTACCAGCGGTTGCCAAATATTTTCCATCTCTGCTAAATTCCATCACAAAGATCTCGTTCTTATTACTTTCACCTTTAGGTGATACTTCCTTCTTAAACCCGTTAGATGATATTATTTTCTCGTCTATCAATCTGTCAGCTTTGGTGGAACTTGCATCCGAATAGGAATCTTCTAGATCCAGATCGCTTGAGTTCGATCCATAGTGAAAATCATCATTACTCTTTGTTGATGTTAATGAATCCACCTCATCAATTGTCTTTGGAATGGAATCATCTGTTGCGTGTAATTCTTGCGCTAAGAACATCGTAGAAAGTATCTTTGGAGCATGCTTCTTCCTTCTCGAAGTTCTTATATAATTAGGAGCATGCAACGAATCTAAAGTAATCCCAGACCATTGTTGTCTAATATCACTCGAAGAGTCATACGAAGAAAACGTATTATTGGGATTGAATTCCAAAAAGTCAAAGGTATTATTATTGTTCTGCTTGACCCCGCCAACTTGTTCATCTAAGTATGTGAGGTCAGATTTGGACCCTGAAGCTGACTCTAATGACGCAGAGTCCATTGAAAGAGATCCTCTTGAAATTGATGACCCATCAGTGGATGAGTTATCGTCATCGTCATACATGCTAGATCTATCGTCATCTAGTATATCATGTTCGCTGTTTTCGCTGTTACTTCTTCTTCTACTACTTCTGCTTCTGCTCCTCCCCAATAAAGAGTTCTTCCTCAGTCTTGTCCTCTCTGGGGTAATTTGTTCACTACCGTTTGATAGATTTGACTTGCCTTCCCCAAAGTGCGGGGACACTAATGTTGAAAATGAACTACCACCAGTCCTTGTACTGTCAGTGGATCTAGCTGTTACGCTACTATTGGTAGTTCCTGAGCTCTTGGTTGACAGTCTTCTCAACAACTTATTGAAGAATCCGTTACTCGTCTTACTTTCAAGCGTAGTAGAAGCCTTCTTTGCATGCTGACCGTTAGGACTCAGGTTTGCACTACCGTTCTTCTTATTATTCTGAAATGATAGAAAATCCGTTCCCGAGCCCTTTTTTGAAGAAGGTGGAGTCAATAATTGAGGCATTGGTACCCTGGGAAATTAATTCAATATCAGTTTTGGTTTGGCTCGGCTTCTTGGGCGGTAGGTTAGGTTATAAGCTAACACAAGAACAACGAGTTCTCTGCGTGTAAATTTTTTTGAAAAATGTGGACGGTATGAACAGCTCCTCCGTAATGTATTTTTTAAAACTCGGTTCCCTTTGAATATCTTTTTCTGTTTTTAAAGAGTGTAGAATTTAGTTTGCCTCTTTTTTTAAAAAATGGCAGGAACAAATATACAACTCAGGTATAGCAAGTATTATTTATGCAGTTGGTTTACGGAAGTAAAAGAAGGACCTATAGCAAAAAATAAAAGTGAAAAAAAAAAAAAAATTAATTATGAATTAAAGTTACTTCCGGTTCCGAATTTTCAGTATAGCAATGCAAAATACATCGCTCAGCATATAATAAGAATGGTCTAGTTATATTTGATGATGCTTATTCCTGGGTCGGGTCATTTTCTATCTACAAGAGATATGTCGGTCTTTCAACTTGGACTTAACAGAATAGAAGAAGTATCGGAGAATGCTTTTTAACCGCCCAGGATGTTTAAATCGATTTAGCCATGTAGCCCGTTACGGCCATGGTATCATCGGTATCTCCGTAACTTCCTGCTGAACCGGTATGACATATGCATCTGACTATGTTCTTTGTTAATGTAAAGATTTAAGCTTTGACTAGACAAAATTGTATATGGTCACACCGACAAGTGAATTAGTAAGGTTCGGATTTATCGCCCGATACCTCACTCTCTCTACCATGTCACAGGTGTGTCTTATTTTGCTTTACTCCTCGGTCTTGAAGAGATTGAGTTTTCTTTTTCCTATCAAAAAGATAATTCCCATTTCAGCCGGTGCCGTTGTCCTGCTTATTGATTCTTCGGTAATTGGAGATATTATTTCTTCATTCTGTTCAGGTATGGCAGGTGACTTTAACTCGGTTAAACTTTTTCTTTCTAGAACCGATCCTTTGTATGCATACGGCTGTAGGTCGGCAAAAAAACAAAAATTATTCAGTCAGTACCTTTTTCATCCCTAAGTACATTAATCAGAAAAGATCAAACTTATTGAAATTATGCTTTTAGAGACTACCGCTAAGCCAGAGCCGATATTCATCTACCATTTAAGTAATTTTCGTTTACTTTTTGTAATTACAAGCATTTGGTAATTGCCGGCGCCGCCTACAGATCTTTCACCGTTAATTCAAACCGATTTGACCCTTCGGAGGTAAAACTAGTCCATTATGTCAAACATAAGGAACTCGTCACTACGCATTTGCCATCAACAATAAGCGCCAGGGGGGGACGTTTTACTTATATGTTTGCTTAAAAGTGAAACGCCCCGCTAGATCTCATCGCAGACTTCCCTTGATTGAGTAGTCTAGTTTTGAACTAAGATATAAGGTAAACTTTTAAGCTATTCTACTTTAACTTGATTTCCAACTAGATCTTGAGGCTTTTATAAAGATAAAGCTGATTAGATATTGTTTGGTTTTATTTTATTTCAATTTGATCAAAAACTCAAGCTGACTATCTTTTGGCTCATCATTTCCTCATTCAAGACAAAATGGCTTTTTATATCAGTGATTTGATTAGTACTGACTTTACCCTCGAAAAAACACCTATCGTCAATTGATTAAACATTTTCAAATTTCCAATTCTCTACTCCCCCTCTTAACGTAATCTTCTTTAGACACTATATTAGAGTTGTAGCAAAATTGAAGGATCTAAGCAGAATGTAAATTAGCTGCAAATATCCTACAATTTTGTTACAACTCTAATATAGTAGTGCAAGTACAATCGGTGTGACACACAGCACAGTTGTCCTACCTGGAAAGGGGCCAGCGATGTGTAGTAGTGTATTCTAAATGAGAATCTAACAACTACCATGTTTGAATTTCAACTTTGTTCTACAATAGAAATTTTCATAATATTCGATTATCAATACTCTTTAACTACATGATTCGATTTCTTATTTCTGTTTATCAGTTCGTGTTATGTGCTAAAAACCATCTATTTAATATGGTACATGATACAAAATCTCCTTTCCTTACCTTAAAGTACATTCATCATATGAACTATTTGTTCAAACTGTTTAATAGATGAATACCTTATTTCTTCTTCTTGGACCATTCCAAATGTAAAATCAAAGAATGGTAACCCTTACCGTTTAAGTCATTCAAAGCTTGTTCGGCTATACCTTCAGTGGCAAAGGCAACATATGCAAAACCTCTTGATTCACCTGAATCTCTATCTCTAACCACAGTAACTCTTTGTAATGGACCATATCTCGCGAACAATTCGTCTCTCAACATATCTTCGTCAACAAAGGAGTTCAATTGTGAAACTCTTAATGTGGTAGAATCGTCTCTTCCTTGCTTTTCTGGTAAGTTACCGTTGGCATCTCTTCTCATGTGTCTTGGAACATACTTACCATTAGCGAGTGATTGATCATCAGCTTCCATGGCAGCTTCGTAATTAGCTTGTTCCTTGGCAGCAACTTCTGCACCCAAGGTATCCTTAAATGGACACTTAGAAGTGAAATGCTCACCTCCACAAGTTCTACACTTAATTCTTTGTACACTTTGTAATTTTGCCTCTTCTTGAGCTTCTTCTTCTTGCTTTTCAATTTCCTTCCATGAAGTACCTAATTTAAATTCAACTTTTTCACCTAATTGTGTGGTTCTGGTATCTGGTCCTGGTGGGGTACCTCTTTCCTTACCAAATTTGCTCCAGTTCTTACGGATAGCAACCAGAGGATGAACTCTTTCTTGTACCTTAATTTCCTTGATTTTTTGAGTTATCTTAACTTTTTGACCCTTTTGGTTTAATCTGTATGAAACGACAGTTTTAGTACCGTCTGGGTTTGTGGTAACTTCTGGTGATGGGATTTCATCCTCGACATCAGCCCATGATTTACTAACAGATGTAGACATTTCTTTAGGCTTTGATTTATTGAAACTTTTGTATTTAATAATGCTTTGTCGTTTTTTAATTTTTCATTTTTTTTGCTTGTTCTTCTTCTGATCTTCGATAAATTTTTTTCTGGTAAGTACACGATTTTTCACATATATATATCGTATACATTAGTGTAACACATATAATAGTAAAGGCTGCAAAGTAAAAAAGAAAAAAAAAACAAATTTAAGGGAGATAGGTTCTTTTTAATGAAGAAGAAGTAGAAGAAGTGGTTTTTTTATCTCTAGCCTCAGCTTGGATTTATTCAGAAATAAATAAATAAAAATCTAGATTTTAATCCTTTTTAATTCTATTTTCTCTACCAGTTGTATCCAAAATGTCAAGAAAATAAAAGGTAGAATAAAATGATGAAAGGCTACAAAAATGACTTCTTGTTAAGGGTCCATATTCTATGTGACTCGTGGTAGGACCTCTCTCGTATAGAGACTTTTGTGCAAGGATTTCTCTATATATGGTTTGCCACGCTCCCCTGGCGTTCTAGTGAGAATAACAGTCAATATGTGTGCCATCTCAATACTGAAAATCTTAACTGAAATATCTTATATTCATATCATTTCTCGAATTGACAAATTAAATCGACCATCAAGGAAATTGTAAAAGAATGATTCGTGAAAGGTTCCGTGTGAGGTAGTTTTATTAAATTGTTGAGTATATCAAGTCGAAGACTTCTTTTCTTCTTATAACTTCTTCATGTAAGCCCCATTTGCCTTTATGAACAACAAAATTATAGCTCTTCTTGAGTTTTTTCATTTCTAAAATATCTGTTTGAAGTTCGGATAATAACTCATCTTGAGTAGATTGAATAATAACTAGCTGCTCGAAATTCTTTAAATTGTCATAAATATTTGTTGCATCTATCCAATCTTGTTTTGAATTATGGGCTTCATCTACAAAGAAAGTGTAATCTGGATACTCCTTCAACATTTCTGGGATATCATAAATTCCATCAATTAAGTAACAATTTTCAAATTTTATCTTACTTGCGTCTCTGGCAATTGTTTGCAAAATCAATGTAGCACCAACTGAGTGGCCGATCAAACTGGCAGATTTGACACCGAATTTTTCATTTAATTTATCCAAGGCATCATTCACATCATCTAAATGTGATGGATGTTTAACAGTAGGCGATAATCGATAATTTATACTGAATACATTTATTTTACCAATCGATTTTTCGATAATATAAGATGCAAATAATTCAAAATCGTTGCACGTCATCTTTGGGTCTCTCCAAGCTCCTCCATGTATAAAGACAACATTTTTAGCATTACTTTGCTCAAAGTTAAATACTTTGAAACTTTGAAGCGAGTCAGTTCCGTATGATTCCATCATAAACATAAAAAGATATATAATATGAAAAACAAAACTAGAGAATTATAAGTAGTGGTTATTAAACTTTTTCAAGGATCGCGCAAAATACAGTAGTATGTATAGATACCCTATATACGAATGAAAGAAACAGACAGAAGTAGTTGCCATGCTACTACGAATCCATTCCGCAAGATTCTACTTACCATGCCCCCAGTTGGATTACATTCTTCGCCATCTTAGGTTCTTCCTCTATTCTGCTCAAATACAATAAAACTTCGGCTATGTCTATATTTCTATAGTCTAACTTGGTCTATCTATATATGTACATGTCTGATTATTTTCAACCTACCAGAGGCATAAAACTAATCAAAACTCAAGGTTATCCAATAGTCTTTTAAAGAATCTCAATTCCCTCGCCCTCCTTACAACTCCTATTTTTACAATTCCTTTTCTTAATCATTTAATAAAACAAAATTTCTCTCCACAATCTTCTTAACGAATTTTACTTGGGGGGGATCTCTAAACAAAAACAACAATAATAATAAAAGACTTTATCAGACTCGTAATAAAAAAAACAAAAAAAACATACATACCACAAAAAAATCATATTACCTATTTTCTTTTTCCAATTTTCCATTTTCTCTCTTCTTTTTTTTTCCATAAATTTTTCAACTTCCTAATTTTATTATCCTTTTATTCTTCATCACTGAATACTTTAATGAATTTAGTATCTTGATGGAGATCTGTCTCTTTGGTAGGAGTCTCTTTCGAAACCACCTCTGTCTTCTCTGTTGAAGTCACCTCTACCACCTCTGAAACCACCACGGCCACCTCTGAAGTCACCTCTACCACCTCTGAAACCACCACGGCCTCCATCTCTGAAACCACCACGACCACCGTCTCTGAAACCACCACGGCCACCTCTGAAGTCACCACGACCACCTCTGAAACCACCTCTGAAGTCACCTCTACCACCTCTGAAACCACCACGGCCACCGAAACCACCTCTTCTTGGTGGAGGTGGAACAAATGGAGAAGTATCTTCTTCAGCAGTTAAAGTAGCACCTTGGAAATCAGATTCGTTTAATGCAGAAACAGCAGTGGTTAATTCATCAGCAGAAGAGAATTCTAAGTTACCGATAACGTCACCAGATTCATAATCCTTGAAAACCTTAGCAAAGGTTGGGGAAAATTCAGTCTTTTCTCTGACGAAATCCTTAAAGTCTTGCCATGCGGTACCTTCTGGTAAGTTGTTAACCTTGACTCTGTAAAGACCACGGGTGTCTTCTCTCTTTTCCTTGGCAAATTCAATTTGTAATTGTTGACCTTGGAATTCGGAGTTTTCTAAAGTTTCAACAGCCTTCTTAGCATCTTCGGAGTTTTCAAAAGTAACGAAAGCGAAACCTCTCAATAATTGAACTTCAGCAATTGGACCGACTTCAGCAAAGTGAGCCTTAACTTGTTCTTCTTCAGCTAAAATATAGGTTAGTAATCAATATTAATCAATCATATATTAGAAAGTAAAACTAAAGTGAAGGGACGGGAGGGAAAAATGGCCAAAGAAAAATGTGCAATTTAACAAACCCCATCGCACAACTTCACTGTTTTCTTTTTTGTTTTTTTTTATTGTAAAGTTTACAATTTTCATCTCATTCGGCTCTCAAAAAACCAATCATTCTTACATACCTTCGTAACCTAATGGTCTAACAAAAATCTTGGTTGGTTCAGACATATTTATATTATAATTGTTTGATAATTATAAGAGAAAAGGGGGAGAAAGAAATCTCAGAAAGTTTTTCTCTTTTTTTGTTTGCCCATGAAATGAGAAAATTTAATTTTCCATTCTTCGATGGGGGTTTATATGCAGAGGAGTTGCCATAACCCTTTTTGATAAACACGTTTAATCAAAACATATGAAACGGTTGCAAAATATTTCATAATAAGAAAAGAAATGCAACTAGTTGTATTGTAGAGAGAAAGATCAAAGTCAATTTTTTTGTCTCTTTCTATTTTTTCTTTTTCTTTTTGATCTTACTTTACTTTATTTTATTCTCTGTATCGAATCCTTTTACTTATGATAGGGCTAGTGTATTTGATTCAAGCATGTGAAATGCTAATATCTCCCCCATTCTTGTAGTAGGGTTGCATCAAAATAGACAAGAAAGTTTAGATCAAATTGATAGACCATATAGTATAGACACCAGTGATACTTTTGGGAAATATCGAAAATTTATATTCTAATTTTGGTGCCGTTCCGATATGGCCTCTATTGGCCCCCCTATTTCGAGAAGATACATATGAGAACTGATTCACTCTTATTCAAAAATATTCATCTTTGAAATCGAAATAATTTAATGTAAACATCTTTTTCAAATAGTAACCAGTATTACAATGAATCTCTGTATCTGTTTGGTCAAATGCAAAGAAAGTACTTCCCTTTTTTTTTAGCCGCATCGATTGTTCCGGTCTTTTGTTTTTTGTTTTTTTTTTGCAGCCATATAGTTAGAATTATTGTTAACTACATTTGTTTTTATGTTGATCTTTTTTACTTGAATTGACTATTTGCTTTGCTTCTACCTTCTTTTTTGTTTGGATTATTTTTGTTTTGTTACTTCCTCTCCCCCTATATTTCCTTCTTTGTTAATATATTTTAATGATAATGAACTACATATATCATTAAAAATTCCTTAATCAACTTGAATTAATCTCTTTTCCATCTAACATTTGAATCTTGTCTGGCATAATAAATACCTCCAACTTCAATATTTGTATTCCATTGATCAATATGTGAACATAATGCAGTTCCTAATGCCAACTCTCTTGGAATTTTAGTTTCATCAACTTTCAAAGTAAACCCATGTACTCCATGAGGGATTACTTGAGCGATTCTTTCCCTTATTTCACTTTCCTTTTCACCAACATTATAAACTTTCTCTAACCACATTCCCCTACTTGTCCATTGATATGTAAATCCATCAGCCAATGTAAACATTCTATAACTATCATTTGCATCAACTCTATGACTTATAATATGCCAACCTAATTCCGCTGCTGCTACTTCTGGTGCCCTGATTAATAACACATTTGAACGCAAACCTGCTCTTATTGCTGCACAAGGTTCATCTTCACCATTTTCACCAGTACCAGTAATTGCTGAAGAGTACATCTTGTATGCACCTTTAACGGCTCTTGATCTTACAAACCAAAAACGTTTTGCGCCTGGATCATTAGGGCCCAAAGGTTTAGTACCTTTTTCGGTATCATAAACGTCAAATATCTTTGACCCAGATCCAAATCTTTTTAAAATTGCGTATTGAGAAACATCTTCGGATATATCAATTATATTTGGAACATAACGAGATGCTCTACGATGAGGATGGAATAAAACAGCTTTGGCTAAGACCAATGGTCTCATAACTGGAGAAAGTACTAATTCGATAGGCATAGTGAGGGCGGTTTTTTTTTATTAGAAGAAACACAAAAAATAGATCCTAAAGGGAAAGAGAAAGAAGAAAATGAAAATTAAGTTATAATGTAAGTGGGATTTAACCTCCTTTTATAGACATTTTATTGTTGGAACCACAAATACATGAATATGTTTGGTTACAAATAAAGTGGCTGCGAAAAATATTTACAAGCTTGTTGATATTGTCAAAAACAAACACAAAAAAAAAAATGAATACATTGAAGGAATTCTTAGAATATTGATATTGTTCGGCAAAGCTGATATTGTAATAGAAACTGTAACAACTTAGAGAAATGGTTTTTTTATTCACTCTAAGCAGTATTAAAGAAGTGTACGGGTGTTAGATAAATATAAATAAGTAGCATTATAGTAGTTAAAAGAACCATGAAATATTCTCAGAACTTCAATATAGATTACCGATACTACTTGTTAGTAACATAGCCATATATGCATATAGGTAGTATACTAATAGTAAATACATGCATTGGGTGTACTTCAATGCAGAAAGACATTGCGAATCATTTCGATTATGTTTTTTTGTATATGGATTATCAATAAGAATAATTTCCGAGAGCGTGAATTGAAATTAGCCAGTCGTGGTGTCTAATAATCAACGGCAGTAATTCAGAATGGTGATGTCTATATCAATACAAAAAATATAGAAATTTAATACCGAATAATTATTCAACTTATTAATAAAAGATAGTATGTTGTTTAGGAAAATTGAGTTTGAAAAATAAATTTGGAAATCGTTTCCCTTATTATTTTTTTTAATTACACAGGTATCAAATCACACTCTTTATGCTCCTATACGTAACTCGATACCTAAATCTGGACTAGAAAGACTTTGAAAGTTAGATAATGACGTTTATACTCTTAAAAGGGTGAATTTGGCGGGCTTAACGGCAGAGCCTTCTTCTTGATATGACAAATTAAAAAAGAGTTTTTTCAACTAAAGCATCCGATATAGTGTAATGGCGATCACCCGGCACTCTCCATGCTGTAATCCGGGTTCGATTCCCGGTGTCGGAGTTTATTTTTTAATTTTTTATTTTTTATTTATATTTTCCAGTACTGGTAATTTTTAATAGGACGTTTTCGTTTCAAAATAATTCAATATTCGTTTACCTACTTGTTTTCTTACACATTTTTGAGTACTTTTTACAATTATGTTTAATAAATATGATATAAAATATAATTAATAGCCGTTTTCTTTCGCATATGCACTGCAGAATTTTTTTGAACTATCCATGGCACATTTAACATTATCATTGTTGAAACCCACAAAAGCTTTAATGTTCAGAGCAGGCCGTTGGTCCTCAACTAAGAATAGATCATCGAATTTTAAAATTGATGTGAGTAAATTCTTTATATTAATTCGTACTGTATCAAGATCGGCAATTGAAAGCGTTAATGTTAATAAGTCACTCGAAACTTTACCTTCGGTTTCATTATCAGTTGGAATAATCCACGAAGATATCCCGTTTGGAATGAGGATATTGTTCTTCTCACATACTCGATCAGGCCTATCCAATGACCAACCTTTCACTGTAATATCAAACAGGATAGATGACGAAACATGACTTAATTTGTATACATTCTTACCATCAATCAAGTCTCTGGTAATTATTACAAAATTTGGTCTATAAGTTACTGGCCCACATCCGCACCCCTCAATATGAGCTCTTGCAAACCCTAACCAAATTTCTCGATTCTCAGGGATATAATATTTCGGATCCATACCCAGTGATTGCATCAATTCATTAATACTACTCAATTCAGTGCCCCCTCTTAATTCACCAACTCCAGTATTATCAGGCAATTTAGGGTTAGTCTTATATTCATATTCACATAATGCAGTGGTTAATTCACACTTTATAATTTCCAAGTCAGACCATCTGTAAACAAAATTTATATGAGTGTCACCAATTTGATGTCTTGTCGCTTGGCTGAGCCTGTCGTTATATGATGTAAATGGGGTCCAGTTTTTTTGCTTTGCTTGTCTCTTTTGTCCCTTGATCTTTAATTCGAAAATCTTACTGTATAAATTCTTTGAATAAGTTTTATCGACGAACCCATCTACATTAGACTTTCCAACTTGGAATTGAAATGGATAACAAATCCACATTGATCTATAGAGTTTTTTACGAGCTGGCGAAGATCTCACAGCCTTCTTAGGTTCTTCTTCTTCAGAGTCTTTTTGATGGAGTGCATTAAAAATGATAACTGGTTCAATATGGCCCTTAGAATTTATTATTGTGGTTATTCTTGGATCTTCTGGTCCATAGTTGACATTGTCTTTCTTGTTGTATTGATGATAAAATGGGATTTCAAGAAATCTTGGGAATTTTAATGCTTCAATATCAGTACTTTGGTCACCGTCTGGATTAATTAAATGAGTATCGTGTAACTCATTCCATTGTGCATCAAATAACTGAGCATAATTCAATGAAATTATTGGGGCATTTCTAGCTCCAATTGGTGAGTAAATTATCCTACGAGTCATTAAATGAACTCCATATTGTTCTAACCAAACTGATGATCCTGCCAATCCAAACCAAAATTTGTCGACTTGATTTTTTGAAATTAATTCTCTCAAGTGATCTTCGAAATATGGTGCAACTTCATGATAATATTTATTATACCTCTTTTGCTCTAATAATTTCGATAAGATATCTTTCAAATCAACGTTGAATGGCTTGTCTTCACTTATCAGAATACCATTGGTTTTAACTTCAAGTTTAGAACTACATAGTTCTAATTTCTCATCGATATTTTCATTTGAGTTATATAATTTAAATTCATGTTGATGGTACTTTTCATCCGAAAGCTCCAATGGGATCATATCACCATTATATACGCCATGGGTAGAGCCCATCATCTTAATTTTATAGTAATAGTAGGAGATATTATCAATATATCTTGGGAATATAAAGTTAATATCATCATTATATTTATAAATGGTATTAACAATTGAAGGAGCGTATTTTAGGGTATGAGAAGTGATGTATAACTCATAAACCACTACTGACATCACGATTAGATAAACCGCAAGTAAGGGTTTGAGAAGAGATCTTTTTAACATCATCATTCCTTAACCACTACTCAAATGAAAAAGATTGTTAAGAAGAAATGTTTTCAATTTCTGTTTCCTATTTTTTTTTTATGGGAAGGGTTGGAAATAATTAATTTAAAAATATTATTTTAATATTTTGCTACAGAAAATATTAAAGCCTCAAAAAAATAAAATAATAATTTTTACAGATAACGTTGCGAAAGAGGCGTAGAAAAAGTAGCAAACTGCATATGAATTTTACACACTTTCGTAAATTCCATCGATGACTTAGCGAATAGCGGAAGTGTGAACTGGGTGAAGAGTAGAATATCCAAAGGGTGAGCCAAATATCAGTAAAGTCATTTCGTTAACAGTGGATTTGCTCTGCACGTGGAGCGTCCGCTTTTTCCTTATCCGCTCACAACATAGTGTTTGCAGCCCCGTTGTCTTTTGAATTTTGGATCGGACGGCCACTTGTTTTGTTTTTGTTTTTGGTAGTACATACAAGATAAAAATAATTGATCAAATGAAAAAATTGATTATTTTGTAGTACCTACTCAACAAAAAGTGGGTAGAGGGCAGTGGTTCTAGACGTCGCCCGCACCCTCATTTTCTTTTTCACAATTCTAGTTGCACTTGCATAGATCAACTCAGGGTTTGATTACATTTTCAGGAGTTACGACTTCTGAAAGTAAATAATATATATATAAATATATATATTGATAGATAGACCGAAGGGTGAGGGTGGGGTATTTTTATTTTTTCTTCGATCTTACTCTTTTTTAGCTTTATTGGTGTATACTTCATTCAATCTAAGATCTGGAAATAGAATAATCTTACACTAAGGAAGTTAAATATCTTGTGGATAAAAAGCCGGACGAGCTTGTTATCTTGTGAGGATATTATCCACCAATGGCCCACCGAAGTTGATATTTTTACCTTATTAATGCGCCCAACCTAAAAATATTGATAAAAGCGTGTATGTTTTTTCCTTTATTTTATTTTTTTGGTTCATCAATAAAAATTTTTATAAGAAGAATCATCATCAGTAAAAAATAATACTCTTCAGCTATCGAGAAATTTAATATTGTCAGTTGACATGCATTGACATACCTAGCCCAATATCTGTCTTGTTCCGATTTGCTATGTATATTAGGGACGTAAATTTAGAGGCATTTTGGGGTATTAGCTTTTTTTCTTTGAGAGAGTTTTATTTCCTAATGTTGTAACTCTCTTTTTTCAATTCAATCTGTCTACAGTAAAATCTAAAAGATATTTGACCTGGCCAAGATTTCTAGATATTCATATTCATATATAGGTTTATTAGTAACTCCTCTATTTATTAAGATCTAAATTATTCATAAGCTCGCTTGCACTGATGAATTTAGGATCGTTTTCCAGAATAAGACCTAATGATGCTTGCGATTTTTTCGATCTTATTGGACTATTTTGTTGAAGAAAATCAATTGGTGAGTGAATTTTAGATTCTTGCTTCGGAATACTAGCGTCAAAATCTGCATCCAATTCTTCATCAATATCAGCATCATCATCCAATTCATCTTCTTCATCGTCTTCATAGTCATCCTCATAGTCATCTTCTTCGTCATCGTCGTCATATTCTTCTTCGGTGGTGTAATCATCTTCATCATCCACATAATCACCATCCACATCCTCTTCATCAGTGTAATCATCGTCATCAACATCTTCTCCGTCCACTTCTTCTTCTTCTTCTACTTCTTCTTTTTCTTCAGCGTTTTGAATTGTCTTCAACTTTTCATTGACATTGGTCTTGCTCTTGGAGCCACCCAACATAAAAGATTTTAATGGAGAGGTAATTGAACTCATTGAAGTTGGTCTATCCTTTCTAGTTTTGGATTCAGGCAGTTGATAGCCAGCACTAGTATTCCCATTTATACGCAGTGTCTTATCAACTTTATCTTCCAGCAATGTAAAAGATCTTATCGAAAATGCTGATGGAGATTTTGGCTCAGGTTGTGGTGATGACTTTATTGGCTCATCTTCTTCATCACTCAAATCACTCAAACTTGGTAACGGATCTCTCCAGTAATTGACATCATTAAATCGTTCATCAACTTTCAAATTATCAAAAGCTCTGGCTGGTTTTTGGAATTCACTATTTGGATATCTAAAGTAGTCATCTCCACTCCCACCACTAGTCATACTTCTTGCATCTGGTGATCCTGGGGAGGTAGGAGTGGCAGATTCTACATCATCTTTATTATGAACGTACTCATTCCATTGGTTATCATTCCAATATGAATTTGGAACTTCCTTTAATGGTGGGAAAAAATGGTCAACCAATTCTCCAATATGAAGATAAGATGATCTATATCCAGCCAATTCTAATAACTCCATATGAACTTCCCCTTCTGGGTTGATGGTAAAAATTCTATGAGATGGAATTCCAACTGATCTATAACTTATAGCATCAGTAATTCTATTACCAAATCCAGCATAAAATGGAGTTCTATCATCATCAATATCAGTTCCCAATACTTTATCATTATTATTAGGATTGTTTAAACTTATTTCATTCAGGTTGAAATATAAATTTTTTATATCATTTAAACATGCCATTTTGAAAACTTCAGGTTTCTTTAAGATTACTTCCCTTTTCAAAGCAGCCATAGTTCTATCTGGAGATAAGATCACAGGACCAGGAGGTAATTTATTACCTTCTTGATCAATGTTTTTAAGATATTGTCTTGTTGAATCTGCTTGACCTGCTGATCTTGCAGTTAAATACATAATATTATATCCATTTGCACTAATATCCAGAAACATATTTGCAACACCAGGATGGGTCCAATCCCTACCAATAAGATTTAATACATGTCCCAAAGCATCTGACTTAGTAATGGTACCATCAATATCAGAAATGACAATTGGAGTAGTAGATTTCCACAAGTATAAATTCGATGTAATTTGAGTAGTCCCTTCATAAAGTTTAAATGCAAGTTGATTTTCACCATAATTTAATTTCATGAGCCTTAATTGATCTGAAGTAAGACGAAGAGTTTTAAAATAAGTTTTATCTCCCGTTTTAGGTAACTCAGAATTACTAGCGGTTTCTGAATCAGAGTTAACTCCAGAATCTAGTTCGAATTCTTCTAAATCTGTTGGATGGTGTTTGTCTTCGTCTTCATCATCAACATCATCATCATTTTCTTCTTCATTACTGGCAATAATTCTAATGTTACCATTTTCATCTTTGGTTAACATCCCATGCCACTGTTCTTCATCAAAGTAAACATCGGATCCTCCGACACCTTCATCATGAAGTTTTGCCATTTCTTCCATAAAAATCTTATTAAATAATTCATCAGAATTATCAATATTCTTCTGAGAGTTTGGCTTATACCCATCCATATCTAAAACCATATCACCATTTACATCTATTTTAGAAGGGATATTTAATTCTTGAGTAATTCTTTTAACTTTTTCAAAGGCTATCTTCAGGGCAACCAGTTTTGGAGATTTTGGAGTACCAGGGGTGGAATTTGATAATTTTATCTTCTCATTGAGTTCAAACTTTGGGATACCAGTACCAGAATCCAAGTTCAAAGTATCAGGTTCATTACTAGTATTCAATTCTAAAGTGGATCCAACAATTGACTGGTTACCACTCGAAAGTGGAGGTCTTGGACCCGGACTACCGGGGGGTGAGCTTGCTGCCGAAATAACCGGAGATGTCATTACAGACTTACTCAATAAATCAGCACCACTTGAATCTTTATCAATTTCAAAAACGAAAAAGGCTTCACCCCCTTCACCCAATTTCATGGGTAAATCAGTTTTAATTCCATTAACGTACAAATCAACTTTCTTTTGCAGTGGTTTGATAATTTGGAAAACACCAAATCTAATATGCCAAGGAGAACAGTGCAACGTTCCATCAGGTTGTTCAATTACTATAATATCAATTGCCCCTGAAAGAGTTGCAGGATTCAATGAGTTCCATTGGTTATACACATAACCTCCTACTTTACCAACATACTGCATGATAAAACACTAAAAGATATACGTATATATCTATATATATATAAATGTATATAGATAATATTTTTCTAACGTATGGGATATAAGACAAGGTCTATGATCAGATTATAAGTGATTCTTCTTTCTAAAGTAAAGAAGCAGTTAATGCAGTTGATTCTATTTTGCCTATTTCGAAGGAAGAGTTAATGTATGAATTCTTATGGGTAAAACAGGTGGAGATGCTAGTAAGGGCAAAAACTCGATCATATGCAGGTTAATTTGGGGTATCCTAAACGAGGAAAAAAAAAGTATTAGCAAAAGAAACCGTGCCATGAAAAAGGAAAGCTTTAACTAAAGTTCAGGTTAATAGTATTTTTAAAATTCAAATTACGATAATGGTACCGGAAGAATATGTATATATAGGGAAGCAAGGGAATACGTGTGTGCTTGTGCTATTACTATATAATATTCGATGCGTCTATACTTTGGAGCTATCGAATATTGTTTGGGTGCAAAAAAAAATAGAAAAAAAATAGTTCACTAATAATGTTAAGCAGAGCTTGCTTTCTTTATTAACCGTAGAAACCCTTGCATAAAGACAGAGATTGAAATCTTTCACTTTTCAAGCGCTTTCTAATTTAACTTCATTGAAGAAAACCCAAATCTATCCTCTCCTCTTACATTCACATCAAGATGCCTTTCTAGAGAGATCACACAAGTGCCAAGACAGTAACAAGCACACAAATCACATGTATACCGCAATCCTTTCAAAGAGTTCAAATATCAACTGAAGGGAGCTGCGCTAGATGTAAATCGCACTCGCTGGGTAGGCGCCAGGAGAGAGTCTTTCACTATCAAGTATTTTATAAATACTGCTTTTCTGTCACCTATCTGGCGAGGATGATTGCATCGAGCCCAGCTCCTTTCGTTCGACTTTTGATTTGACGCTTTAGAATGGCTAAACTAATCTGAAATACATACCTTTTCCATAAGGGAAGGCAGGTACAATAGCGAGAGAGTCAGTAGAAGTACCTCTTGTCTTGGAACTACAAATACATTGTCATAAAAATAATAATAATCCAATCAAAAACAACTGGTTCCAAAAAAAAAAAATAGAGTGGACAATATAAATTATATACCGTTAGAGTCGGAAATATTTGACCCATCTTTAGTTGAGGTCCGAGCCGTGTCTGAAAGGCAGGCCAAATATATTTGTGGGTTGGCTCGAGATCGAAAATTTTTCTTCCTTCGCAGCTAACAAAAATGTCGCAGACCTTAATCCACTTGGAACCACCGTAGAACTAAACATCTAGAGAGTAGTAGTAGAGAGAAAGGGGAACTTCTTACCTACTATCTAAAATATTATCTTTGCTGCTCTCTTACAACCGCTGCACTCACTAGCCATTTTTTTTAATATATTTACCTACCCTCTGCCTCTCACCTTCGTCTTTCTGTCTATTCAACGGTTCCATCGTGCCGTAATAGGATAGGTGGATTATTTTTCAGATGATCCGACTTACTGTGGACCACTATCTTACATACGTCAGCCAATCAATTCTTCGTCCTCTCAGCTAGCCGATAACTATCTGTTATTGTTCCTCCGATATTATTCAATTTACGTAAGGCTCTTACGAGACTAAGCGAAAGGTTCGCAGATTTGCATGTGATTTTTTCATTTGTTGGCACATTTAAACTTTATAGAATTTTTCACCTGGGGTATATATACACACATAGATCGCCAAAAAGAAATTAATTTTCCACTTCTTCACTTCTTCACTTCTTTCTTTACGCCACTTTTACTTTCGTTCTATAATGTCTAAAGAAGCGGTATCTCCTCCTTCTTGTCACCCTGGGTTGGGTAAGGATGTTGACGGTGACTCCGTCTCTGGGTGTGAAAAAAATGCTGAAATGTTAACTTCCACCGCTTCCCTGTCTTCCGTTGTGGGGTTAAAAAGAACATTCTCTGTTTGGTCTGTCCTTGGTATAGGTTTTGGTTTAACTAACTCTTGGTTCGGTATTTCTGCCTCCTTGATCACTGGTATTCAATCCGGTGGTCCTATGCTCATTATCTATGGTATTCTTATCATTACTTGTATTTCTTACGCAATTGGGATCACCTTGTCAGAATTGTCTTCTGCAATCCCATCCGCTGGTGGTCAATATGTCTGGACAAGAGTTTTAAGTCCAAGAAAATATTCATCATTTTTAGCTTATTTATGTGGTTCATTAGCTTGGGCTGGTGCCATTTTCACAAGTGCCTCCATGGCACTTGCCATTGCTCAAGAAATTATGGGTTTCTGGAATCTTATGCATCCAGATCATGTCACTCAAAGATGGCAACTTTTCATCTTATATCAATTAATTAATGTCTTCTTGATTCTTTTTAATTGCTATGGTAAATTACTACCATCTATTGCCAACGGTGCTTTATATATTTCCTTGTTTTCGTTCGTTACCATCACTTTGACCGTTTTGATCTGTTCAAGAGGTAACTATAACACTGCTAGTTTTGTTTTTGCTGAATTTGAAAACGGTACTGGTTGGAAATCATCAGCTATTGCATTTATTGTTGGTTTAGTGAATCCAAATTGGTCGTTCTCATGTCTTGATTGTGCTACACATCTTGCAGAAGAAGTTGCCAACCCAGAAAGATTAATTCCAATTGCAATTATGGGTACTGTTACTATTGGTTTTGTTACAAGTTTCTGTTATTCAATTGCTATGTTTTTTTCAGTTCAAAATTTATCAACTATTTTAGAATCAAGTACAGGTATGCCAATTTTAGATATTTATTATCAAGCTTTAAATAACAAAGCTGGTGCCATTTGTTTAGGTGTTTTAATTTTATTAACTGCCTGTGGTTGTACAATTGCATCTCATACTTGGCAAGCAAGATTATGTTGGTCTTTCAGTAGAGATAATGGTTTACCAATGTCTAAATACCTTTCTGTTATTGATCCAAAGTTAGGTGTTCCATTGAATGCTCATTTATTCTCAAGTGTCTTTGTTGCATTATTAGGGTTCTTATATTTAGCATCTGATGCTGCTTTCAATTCAATGGTTGTTGGATGTATTACATTTTTATTGTTATCATACATGGTGCCAACTTGTTGTTTACTTTATCGTGGTAGAAGCAATATCAAACATGGTCCATTCTGGTTAGGTACATTTGGTTTGATTGCCAATATCATTACTATCGCTTGGGCCGCTTTTGCCTTAGTTTTCTTCTCTTTCCCATCATTTATGCCAGTTACTGCCGGTACCATGAATTATTTCTCAGTTGTATTAGCTGTTTACATGGTCTGGATGTTAGCTTATTGGTTCTTCCCAGTTAAGGGATGGAACTGTAGAGATAAGTTTGCAGGTGGCAGAGGAAATGATGACGAAGAAGAATTTGCAGATGTTTGTTTGTAAAATAACAATATAGATGGTTTCATCGGAATTTTAAAAATAAAGAGAATAAAATAAAAAGGTAATTAAAAGGTACAAAAAGTACAAACTGATATTTAGGGTATTTAAAAGTTTTAGATTAAATTTTATAGGGAATATAGAGAATTAAAAGTTTTCGTTAATTAAGATTAAGCAAAGTAAGTGTAGAAAAGCAAAGCGTAAAAATATGCATATTATACACAGAAATATCATCAGTCTTAGGCAAAAAAAACTAACTTCAGTTTCCAATTCATGAATTCGAGGACAACAATTCTCTATCGTATGTGGGTGGATAATCGGCGTTTGCTAGGCGTTATTATGGAAGCTTTTTGCTTTGACATCGCTTTACATAAAGAGATTTTATTAGATCCTAAGGAATAATACACAAATGAACATAAAGTAAAAAAAAAAACAGAAGAAAAAGAACAGTTTACAAAATTATTACAGAATAAATGTATGAACCTTCTGACACCTCTCTTTCATTATTATCCAGACAAGTTCTTAAAGATCCAAGTTTCTATCTCCTACCAGCTATCGCGACTAACATGTGGGGTTGTCGATTAACAAAAGCAGGGGACTGAACTCCAAAAACTGGAATCCCTTCCCCAAATGTTAAAGGACGAATGCCGTTGCACTGTCTATGTGGTGGATTACTTTTGGACAAAGTTAATAAAAGAAGAACCAAAACAAAATATATTTGAAAATTTTTTCAATTCTTTTATATCAAGTGAAAAATAGGCATGTCCGGGTAACATTAAGATGAGATGAATCTTGATTATGGTAATATCAACAGAGGGCTCCAGGTTGTATGCACACCTCAACTTCAATATGGCAAACAAACAAAATACAAGCAAAAAAAAAAAAAGAGAAAATTAGAAATTCAGGATACACATAACCATAATCGTAGTTAACTAGTTCATATTTGTAATCATGTTCAATTCATTGAATACTGGAGCATCTCAAGCACCCCAACCTCAAGGATTAACTTCAACAACGCAGGTTCCTGCTCCTGCTCCTGCTCCTGCTCTAGCTTCGACCCCAGGGACAACATCTTTAGGTCAACCATCTAACCATACTACCCAACCAAGCAATGGTGGATCGCTTCTTAAGGATCTTCTTGAATCAGCAAGCAATTTCCCTAAATCTGGTCTTTCAGATCTTGGATCAATTCAATTAACTATTCCTGAATTGCAAAAGAAGACCAATTTGCTTCGTCGTAGTGCCCAAAAGGCACCATCTTCATTTACTAGGGCCCATTATATCTTAGCATCAAGTGGGATCTCAGCCGATGATATTGAAACTGAATTGAATTCCTTAGGAAGTCAAGAAATTCAAAATCACTTATACGGTGGTGGATTTGGTGGTGGATTTGGTGGTGGTTACCATGGGCCAAAGGGTGGATTTGGTGGTGGATTTGGTGGGGGATTTGACTGGGATGATGGAAATAAGAAAGCTCAACATCAACATCAACAAGAACAGTCCGATGACCTTGATAGCTACCTCAGTAGTAAGAAGGACGAAAATATATTGGCTGCTATTGAGCTGTCATTAAGCTCAGCTTCCAATGATTTTGATAATTTTATTCTGAAGAATATCTCAATTGACTGGAAAGTTAGAAAAGATCAATTAAGAAAAAATTTCGGTGTTACCAGTGGGGACAATAATAACGCGAGTTCTCGAGGCTCCAGCTCTGCGAGCAATGGCAAAAGCTTTTCATGGAACAAATCAATCAACAATTCCTACAATTACAACCTTCTTTCACCACTTTCATCCAAACCTTCATCCAATTATTCATCAAAACAATTAACTAGAGAAAAATTTGAAAGTCATGCACAAATTGTGTATCAATTAAACGAAGCTAGATTAGCTGAGTCCTTTTACCCGTTGGCGATGAGTTTTGAAGAAGTTAGTAAGGCCAGTAGTGACCTTAAGTCAAGACAAGTTGGAGATTCTTGGAAAATCTTAGTCAATCTTACTGATGAAAAATCAAGTAAGATGTCACAAGAAAAGAAATTCAAAGATGTGGAAACTGGTAAAAGTAAAAGTAGTCAAATTATTAAGACAAGCAAATCATATTTGGAATCCCAATTTTATGATTATCTTGATAATTTTTATAACAAGGATGAAGATAAGGAAAAGTTACCGCCAACTAATATTAATAAGGTAATTCATTTCATAAATAAAGTGAATCCTCAATCCTCACCACAACCACACCAAGCTGTTGGTAATGAGAAGTCTTCGTCTCTGTCTGATTTATCTGGATCTAACACTCTTACTATCAACGGAGTTCCAATCTGGGCATTGATCTTTTATCTTTTAAGAGCCGGTTTGTATCATGAATTAAACGAAATTGTTTTCAAGAACCAAGCTTCTTTCAATAAGTTTGATAAAAACTTCCCAGTTTACTTGAAAACTTACCTTGCATCTGGTGGAGAGGGTTTACCGATTGAACAAGGTGAACGAATTCAAAAAGAATTTAACCAGCAGTTCCAATTTATTAATGAAGATTTGATTGAAACTTATGATATTTATAAGTACAGTGTTTACAAAATTATTGGTAAATGTGAATTATCTAAGAAATCACTCCCAAAATCTATCAATTTATCCATTGAAGATTGGATTTGGTTCCACTTTTCTCTTATAAATGAGATTGAAACAAACCAAAAGGAAAATACTGAATCACTTATTTTTGATAGTTATACCTTAGAAGATTTGCAGAAAAAAATTGTCCAGTGGGGTCCAAAGAGATTTAATTCATCTTCAAATAATCCATTGTACTTAAAGACCTTGGTTTTATGTGGATTGTATGAATTGGCAGTACAATATACTTTTGAATATATTGATGAATGTGATGCAGTACACTTGGCAATTGGCTTAAGCTATTACGGTTTGTTAAAAACTTGCAATGATTACACTACTAAAAGTAAGAGCAATTATGATAGCTTAGTATGTGTTGAAGATGGTGAGTTAGAAGTTAACTTATCAAGATTGTTAGCCAGTTACACTAGAACTTTTAAGTTCTCCGATCCTAAGGTTGCGTGTCAATATGCCATTTTGATTGCTTTAGAAACAACCAACATTGAAACCTGTCAAGAAGCAATCAGAGAATTAATTTTACTTTCTAGAGAATTTACTATCTTATTAGGATCTATTAATTCTGCCAATGGTGAAAGATACCCAGGGATCTTGGAAAAACAAAGATCATTGATTGGGTTGGAAGATTTAGAAGCTTTTAATCATGTTATTATTGAAAAACTGGCCATTAGATGTGAAGAAGAAGGAAGAGTTTTTGATTCTATCTTATTGTATCAATTATCTCAAGAATACAACACTGTTATTTTGCTTTTGAACAAATTATTAGGTGAAATTTTGTCTACTACACCATTGGATAAGCCATTGTACAACTTAGAAAGTGGTTCCGATACCTCTGATAACAACATTGTGCTCTTGGCCGAGCATATTCTCACAACCTTCCAAAAAAATACGCATATATTGGATTTAATCATCCCATCTAAGAAGGAAAGTTTGAATTTATTAATCTCAATTGTCGATATTAGAAATTCATTTTTAGTTAAAGATTGGGCTCTGACTATACAAAAGGTATTAGAAATTGGGATCATTCCAATTAGCGAAAGACTGGATTTAATTTCTATCAGAAGATCAGCTGAGTTGGTATCTAACTCTTTGGATGACAATGTTATCAAGGTGATTCCGTCATTGTTGATAATTTCAATGACTTGCTTTTCACAATTAAACTACGCCATAATCACGCAAAAATACAACACTGCCAGTAACCAAAGAGAAGAATTGGAAAAAATACAAAAGATGGCTAAGAATTGTATGATTTACGCAGGTATGGTTCAATATAAGATGCCAAGAGAAACCTACAGTCTTTTAGTTAACCTTGAAGCTCTGATGTGAGATAAGAATGTGCCAAACTAGAATAATATATAAATTGTAAAATATACATTTTAAGTAATCTTTAATATTGTGGAAACTTTAAGTAATTATTTTAACTGGAAGCATCATGTAACTCCATATTGGGTATAATTTCATTTACAGGGTTGAGATTAGATATCGACGCTCTTTTTCTGTTTTGAGGGTTTGAATGTATGTGCGCTTCAGATCACTTCAGCTTTGAAATTTGACAGAACAAATGATTGCTCATCAGTTTCTTTATTTAGCAGTCAAGCTACCATGGTATTCAAATTCCCGGATTCGTTTAATGCTCTCCCGGTCAACTTCTCGAAGCAATTCTATAAACCTCAAGCAGAAACAATTATCCCCGATCAAATAATCACTATAGATAAATTCTTTCCCGCCGAAGTTTGCAATGATTTGATTAAATCAATTGAGAAATCTCCCGAAATGAAGCTCGAGACAACTCCATTGATCAAGAGTAAAGAGTATGCTGCTAGGTTTAACGATAGATGTTTGACTACCGATTTTGAGGCAACGGGAAGCTTATGGTCTTACATCAGGCAAGTACTCTTGCAAGATGTTGGATACGAGGATGAAGATTTAGATTCTATACGAGAAATATTCCAAAGAGCCGTTTTCTTGAATCCTCAACTTCGAGTTTATAGATACCGCAAGGGTCATCATTTTGGAAAGCATTATGATGAATCTGTTACTTGTCCTATTGATGAAAAGGGATCAAAGAAGGGTAAGACCAAGTGGACTCTCCTCATTTACTTGACTGGAGATGATGAATTTGAGGGGGGTGGAACAATTTTCCACCCTGAATTGAGAGGTATCAAACCGTTGAATATACACCCAAGTAAGGGAATGGCTCTCTTACATAAGCATGGATATGACTGCTTGAAGCACGAGGCTGAAATAGTCAAAAGGGGAGAAAAATGGGTCCTAAGAAGTGATGTCGTATTTTAGCTACTTACTTTTGCATTGAAGAAGTCTTTACTTTTCAGAATTATAGTATTAAAATCCATGCTTCTACCGTTCGGGTTAGTTTCTAATCTCTTCTTCACCCAACCACTTAACTTATTTTGAATTTTATAATTTCCATAGCGTTCGTCAATCAAGTAAAGAATCGAATAATCGTTAATGTGTCTGATACTTCTACCAATACTTTGATTGACAGCCCTCATACATATGTTTTCATAAAATTCTCTAGCTGCTTCCCTTGCCATTTCTGTTGTGCCGCCCTTACTGATGATGCTTCTCTCTATATATTTCCTTCTTGCGACCAATTCTCCGGAAAATGCGTTTGGAAAAGGTAAACCAACCATTATTACGGCCCTTGCCAATTCGTCTGAGAAATTAATACCTTCTGATAGCTTGCCACCAACTACAGCAAGCAATAATGCACCACCGGAAGTATGTATTGCTTTAGAAAAATTTGAAAGTACTGTTTCAACCGCAGCAGAGTCCTTTGGTTCCAAGAAGATTTCTTTCTGATTTGATAGTTCGTCGAAAACCTTTTTAGATTTCAAGATTTCAAGAACCTGATCTAAATATTTATAGGAGGGGAAAAATACAACAACACCATCGGGAACAGTTCCGCAAATCTTTGAAATTGTAAGTCCAAGATTATATATCATTGTAGGATTGTTTCTCTTATCGAATGAAAATTCAAAAGTGCAAGTTCCAGCTGAACCGACTGGGAAAACTGATAGATTTGAATCTGGGATTACGTGATTGCATGAAAACATTTTGATTTGGTTTGATGGAACGTATGGGAAAAGGTAGTTCGTATAGTCAGACATTGGTTCCATGGTACCCCCACAAAGTATTACACATTTTGCTCTATTTACAATTTCTTTGAAAATGCTACTTGGGTCAAGTAACATATAATTTATGGAGGGTTTGTTAGAATTGGAATTATCCCAGAAAAATTTCCCTTCCTTCGATTGGTTGGTCAAGGATTTGAGGAATGCCGTAATCTTAAATAATAGTGGTGATGACAGTGACAGTTTGATTTCTGGATCTCGTTGCTGTTGCTGAACCCACCCTTCAATTTTGTATGCAATTTTACTCTTGGTCAAAAAGTTCTCAAGCTTGTGCACATTCACGGAATCACCAGTGGTCCCGTTAAAGATTTCATCAACTGATATCTCTTTCCCAGATATCACTTTCTCTTCCTTCTCCATAAATCCTTTTAAAATCTGACATAATTTAATCAATTTCATTAAGTTTATTCTGTTCCCGCTGTTTAATCGTCTAGCAAATTTCTTTAAGTAAACCTTTAATGACTCTATGACTAGCTCTAATTCTATTTCACTTATACTTACAGAGTAAATAGAGTTTATGACATCAAATAAGTTATGTGCTTCGTCGATAATTATAATTGCGTCGTCAATTTTCAACTTTAAAGACTCTCTTGAAGTATCTTGAAGTAACATTTGATATGGTAAGGCAATTATTTCCGTGAGAGGGACTCCACTTCTTACAGAATAGTAGGGACATATACTTAAGTCTTCCCCAATGGTTACTAAATCTTCTATGTCATGAATTGAAGTAAAAGTGGTATCAATAAATTCTTTCACCACTGTTTCAGATTCTGGATTATGTGGCTTGGGAAAAAATTCACAACGGCATGATTTGGAAGAGTTTGACTTCTGTTTATCTATACAAGCGTCGTTTATGCTTGTTAAATCTTTTAATTTCTTTACCTTCGGGTTGATACAAAGCTGCTTTCTTGATGCCATGGGCAAAAATTTAGTTCTTTCTGACAAATTTACAAAAGATGATTCGAATGACGTGAGTTTCAATTGAAGGGCAAATTGATTCAACTGTGAATGAGTACGAGATGTGAAGTATATGCTAGTCGGACAATTATTTACAAGCTCCACAGTTTCCTTGGGTCCATTCACCTTGGCCAACAATTTTTTCACTTGAGATGAAACAGCATTCTGCTCGTCTAATAACTTGTATTCGCTATCACTGTAGTAATCATCTGGAACGAACTCATCTTCTGCGTCAACATTGGATTCAGTAGGCTTTGTAATTTTCCTTTTCTTCGGGTTTAAAGCATGGATTTTTTTAACTCTCTCTTTTTTCTTGTTCAGTATGGTATCTAAATGCAATTCATAATCTCTTGCTAGGGTTGAAGCTCTTTTAATGATGGAATCCTTGTATGCCTTCTGCACCCAATCAGGTTCATCGTCATCATCCTCTTCTTCATTGTCAGTTTCTATATCCTTCAAGTCTGCTTTTATGGATACCTCTGGTTTAGATTGTTTCTCACTCCCAATATTCTCAATGTTGCTCTTCTTATATTCTCGTAACCACGTCATCGTTGAACATATCAATGATAAAGTCTTACCAGTACCGGTTGGACTCTCAAAGATTCCAACTTTGCACCCATTTTCAATGCAAGAATATATTTCCTTCATTAGCTCAATTTGGATATCATAAGGTTCAAATGGATGATTAAACTTCTCTGAATCATTTAGTCGATTCATAATTATCCGCAATATGTATTGTTTATCCATTTGGTCTACTACATCGATTTCAGATTGCCCTAACTCTACAAAAGCTATTTGTTGATTATCCTGCATTTAAATAAAACACATACAGTAGTCCATGAATTTTTAAAAAAAAAAACAACAAAGGTGCAACAACGTTTACCCATTCAAGTCAGTCTCTTCGAACTCATCATTCATGATTCGCGGTATTACGGTTCTGAGGGCTAATGTAGTTCCAGCCATATGTGACGCAGTACAATGGTCTGACAATCTGCAATTGGCAATAAACAATGGGACATCACTTTCAGTTTTAGAACCAGTATTACCATCCATTCATCAAAGTATTATACCGCTGACTTCCAATGCACCAGACGATGTACAAAAGGCAAGTGTAGATTCAAAATCTTTGTTTAGTATGACAAATGTAATTCACTCCGATGTGATCTCTACCTGGAATTTGAGAAAATTTCTTGGAATTGAAATTACAACTCAAGATGAAAAATTAACGTTTGGTAAATTCTCAGATGCCCCTCTTATTGTCAGCCACAAATGGTCACCACCACTGGCACAAACCAAAAATTGTCAATTAGCAATCTTGTTAAATACTTCAGAATTATTGATCCTAGAAAGATCAACCATCGAATCCGACTATTATGAAATCAAATGGAATTTCTTCGACATATTACTAGATGGTTTGGCGTTGCCCCAAGCAGCCTTTACAGAAAAGGACGAAATTAAATTGACTAACGACCAGTTCTTGTCATTGAAAGTTATATCATTTTGTTACTCCCTGTCAAATGATCCTCGCGCTGGTCTGTACATTTGCTTAGCTACAGCAAACAACACCATCTCCATATTTAATTCGAATAAGAGGAAGTTAATTTACGACTTAAATAATGATACCAAAAATAGCGCTGTCAAATTAGTTTGGTCTCCATGGAAAGGCGGCATCTCTTTTTTGTGTATAATCACTGCCCAGAATGAAATTTTCCTTCTTGACATCTCAGAAACGGATGGTGAATTGATAGCTTCTAATCTAAGATTGATCCAAAAGGCTTCAAGATTCTTAGTATCACAAGTTCAATGGTTTAACCCACTGATCTTATTACTTGGATCAACTAATGCATTCAAAGTGTATGATGATGGAGATAAACAACTCCATTTTCACACCCTTTCAACTCATGATTTAATAACAGGGATTGTAACCTCTAAACAAGTGCTGGCACTGACGAGTTTTGATATCCATATTTCATATGAGCATGGCCAATTTGAATGTTTCAACTACAATTTCAATACTCGTGCAATTTCCAGTATGAGTGGTACAAGTGCACTTCAACAACTTGTTAATCAATTGCTTTATAAATATCAACTTTCACAATCAGTTGCTATTGGTGAAGCTCCTGTCAATCATAATTATTTAAACGATATAGTAGAGGGAACCCTTTATAGTTATGGGGCAAAACTGAATGGTAGCGTCATTGCTCTTGTTACTAGAATAGTGCCTAAAAACGTCCTAAACTATACAATCTTATCTAAGATAGATTACAGAATTGATTTCATATCGTATAACAGGCTATTTCCCACCAGTCCGATTTCATTCAATAAAATTAACTCTGATGATACAGTGCAATCTGCATTGAGCTGGATAATCAAATATTGGTTTAATCATTTCAATGAAATACCACAAATCAAAATTCTTAGTGAAGAAAATGCTGTTCAATATTGTAAATCTATAAAAGATTTTATAGAAGAAAAGATAAATCTAATCGAAACGGTTGAAGGAAGTTCTCTAAAATCTTCATCCCTTTCTGAAGCATTCACCTTGGATCCGAACGTATTAAAATTGCAAATTCAATATAACTTTTACTTGATTGTCTTGAAAACTTTGAATCTATTGACAGATAAAACCAATAGCACCTATTTAAAGGAGTCAATAAGCCAATTTGAGAATGAAATGCAATTAACTCAAGAGAAAATTTTCAATAAATTGGCTGGGATTGTTTCAGCTATTAAAGTTGATGCAAGTCAACCTTTTGACAATTTTGTACAAAAAAGTTATTTGCAATTGCTGGAAGATATCAATGACGATAGTATGGACATCGATGACAGCGGAAGTACTATAACCATTTCTTCCCAGTTCTTAACCGAATCATTCAAGCCCAATAGTAAGTCTAAAGATGTTATTTCATCAATATCTCACCATAAGTGGAAGAGGTGTAACATTACTTTACTTCCTTTATTGCAATTAAATCATAAAGCGAGTGAAATAGGTGGCTTTAACTATATCATTAATGAATTCAACCAAGAAAGCAAACTTGTACAAGAAATCTTGACTGACTTAAACTATTGCGTATTCAGTGGGAATCGAGCTTTCAAGAAAAGGTAAATAATTATACGATGTATTATAAATAAGAAATATCTTTTAAATGTTTTATTTGGCTTCCATACGTAGGTTTCATAAATCAGCAAGGTGTTGCTTCATTCCAGATGTTAAAATAGGTACTTCGCATAAATCTTATCTTTTGGTTGCAAATTATATTCAGCCGCACGAAATGGTTGCAGAATATTTTTAATAATAGAAGAAAAAACTTTAATGATGGCCATCTACATTTTTTGCATAAAATGTTTCATTTTTATGTTTAATGTTCTATATATATAAATATTTATCCCTTATATTCATCTCCCTTTTCCGGTGCATTTTTATTTATTTTTTATGGCTCTTTTTTGTATTATTCTACTTATTTTTCTCTTTCTTGGCATTAGATGCATTCCTCTGTGTCCTAGATTAGAAAGCTGCCTGGAAAAGCAATAAATCCCAAATCATTTACAAATTCACCATTTAAAACGTGGAACTCGCTCTTCTTACTCCAGAAAAGTTGACTGGTTGTCCAATGTATTAATTTGCTGCTTTTTGTGGGTGGTTTTTCACTTATTTTAATGAGTAAGTACCCAAGACTCATTTTGGATACTGTCAAAACCATAAGACTAAAAAGAGGATACTGTCTAATTAGTAAGGTGAACAAAAGTCCAAATCCAAATAAAATACCCTCGCGTGATTTAATCCATTGCTCTCGTTCTCTCTTTGTAAAATGAATCATTCTATTGAAGTATGGATCGATAATTAGTTCATTCATTAAGCATGTGCTTTCGTTACATATTATGATAAAATTTGTTGAATAACCAACAGAAATTTTTGAGCACAAGAATATAATACCTAGCGTGATTGAAATTCCAAATATGTTTACCAAGTTTTGGAAAAGTAAAACCGACGTGCAAATTGTTGCAAACTGTTTATTACATGATGTAACAAGATATATGGAACAATTGAAAAAGACTAATTTTGAAAACCTATTAATTGAGTTTCTTGATTTAGGTGACATCCAACCTAAATTTTCCATCCTGGAGAAAATGAAGTTTCTGTTTACTGCAAGATTGTTGATGTTGTCTGTTTGTTTCAAATTAGCATGCTCTAGTTTAGTAAAGTTTTCCGAATACTCGGGACTGAACCATTCCAGAGATTTGTGAAATACCCAGTCGTCATACGAATCGTTTTCAGACCTAAACACTTTAACTAAGTTTATCAAAATAAAGTTTGCATTAATAACATTATGATGTACATACTTTACATTTTCATATATTGAATTGTAGTCTTTTGAAGTGTAAAGTGAAACGAGCTTGATAGCAAAGAAAACTGAAATCATTGGCACTGTAACTATACATTGTATTAGTAATGTATCCTTCACTAAGTGAGTTAGATATTTGCTTGTATCTGCAAATAGGTATAGTTGTGGATTTTGAAGTCCTCTATATATGCCTAGTAATGCAAGCTGAAACCCTCTAATAATTATTAAGGGAGATAAGCTCGCTGATGCATTGGATACAAAAATTGGGGATGCCATTTCTATATAAGGAGAGAAAGAAACAGATACAAGAATTTACAATCGAGAGAGTGTGATATACATGCATTAATTCAATTGCAACTGGTGGTATCATTTTAGAAAGCCCACGATGTTGTTCCATATGCAGTATTTTAATTTTAGCTATTATTTTAGCTTTATGATCATTGCAAAAAAAGTAGTATACAACAGAGATTCAAATAGAAAGGTGTCCAACAAAGACAGGTTAAAAGATGATGGACGTGATATGTTTCTGGAAGTTCTACATTATATGGGAATGAAAATTGCCGGTTCTTGTGCTGCCCGTAAAATAATTTGGTGGCCTTTTGTTCCGCTCATTTTGCAGCACCAAAGCTTTCTTTTTTTCTTTCTTTTTTCCTACCGCGCAGGCTGCACTCACTTAAAGGAAAACAGATGAGCAGCGTTAAGTACAAAAAACACAACTCCCACTAGAATAATAACATAGTAACATATTCACAAAAACAGTTTCTATAAAGTATGTTTTGGCATAATCGCTGATATTTGTGATAGGTGAGGTATCTTTTTACTTCCTTACTTTCTCTTCCTTGTAATTCCTTTTAATTCCCTTCACTTTTTAAATGTTTGTTCTTGTGTACCATACCTGACTGGCTCTAGACAGAGTCAAAAGCGGCTCAAAACCAAGTCAAAAACCGGTAAAAGTCTAAAAAACTCCACCAAATCTCAACTTTACACTACCCCATCCTGGCTATGCCTTCTTTTGCCGCAACTTTTTGCCCTAAGCCAGAGTCAGGGTTTGCGGCATCTTGCCAGCTTTTCTGCTGAAGTTCCAGAGTTGAGTCAAATTTTGAGGGGAGTTGAGCCACAAAAGGGGAACTCGGTTTACGCTCTGAGATAAGGGTGAGATGAGATGGGTGGATCTAGGTCCTTTTATATATAAATCCCATAAATTGTCCGAAGTCAATTTTAATTTATTCATTAATTAACCATTTTTCTTTGTAGAAGTACATTTTGCAGCCCATACTATTTTAATAATTTTGTAAAATGGAACAAGTTCATCACAGTGCAGAAAATTTGCAGCCTTTTATTGAAACGTCTCTCACAGAAGTTACAAATGCCTTACCATTAAAACCACCATGCAGAGTGTTTTTTAAAAATGAATATGAACAGCCATCGGGTAGTTTCAAGCTCAGAGGGATAGGAAACCTTATTCAAAGGTCTATTTCTGATGCTCACAAGCAAGGTATAAAGAATAGTAATATAGTTGTACTTGCCAGTAGTGGAGGAAATGCAGGATTAGCTGCCGCGTATGCTTCAAAATTTTACAATGTTGCTTGTTTAGTATGCTTACCAACCACCACGAAGCCTCATATTATAACTAAATTACATGAATATAATGCTAAGACCATTAAAGTTGGTGCAAACATCAATGAAGCTGATACTTTCTTGAAAACGGAAGCTATGCCTCAATTCCAAGGCATGCACATTATCTACTGTCATCCATTCGATAACCCTTATATTTGGGAAGGACATTCCTCACTTGTGGATGAATTATCTTTACAATTTTCATCAAGGGATTCTTCAAAGTTAAAGTCAATTGTTTGCTCCGTCGGTGGAGGTGGATTGTATAATGGAATTTTCCAAGGATTGCAAAAAAATAAATCAAATTTTAAAAACGATCCAAATTTATTGTTAATTGAAACAAACCAAGCTCCAACAATGGCCGCAACTTTGAAAGCTGGAAAAGTATTTACTTTGGATTCGGTTAATTCAGTTGCAACTTCGTTAGCTTGCTCTTATTTATCCCCAAAAAGTTTACAAAATTTTCAACTGAAAAATGAATCTGGAATTGAATCAATTCTTGCAACAATTGATGACTTAGAGAGTGTCAAAGGATTGTTGGAATTCTATAATCATACTGGTATTGTGGTGGAGCCTGCATGTGGGGCTGCATTGTCAGTAGTTTACAATCAGTTGCACTTGTTGAAACAAAGTATGGTGTTAAAGGAGGATGATATCATCGTTATTGTCGCTTGTGGGGGATCATGTACTTCAAGAGAAGGTTTGGATGAGTTTAAACAATTAATATCAAGACAAAATAATAAATTGTAGATTGCCCTATGATACGAAGCTAATGAATAAAATAACTAATAAAATATCCTTTTTTAAATTGTAAGCTCTATTATTTTTACAAATTGTAAGCTTTCATTACTACGTTTCACTTTAGTTGTTCTGCGGAAGACAATACTGAGGATCAAAGAACGGGTATGCGCTGCAATGTTTATTGTATACATGAGAATGTTTTTAAGTGAGTTTACATATTCAAATAGTCGTAATTACATGTTTGCATGTTCTTGTTATTAGTATTTTTCAACGTATGGCTGCAAAAATAGAAAAAAAAAAATTTGTGGACTCTTCCTTGGGTGTACCGAATTCTAAAATGTCAGTTAATTATTGATCACGTGACCTATGCCAAATTCATAGAAATGATCAAATTTCTATAGTATAAACTTGTTTTATACTAATTCATAAGGATTATTCATACATTTGGATATAGTATGTATGTATCTAACTTTTAGAAAAAAATTATGATTTCAATTAAATGCCAAAAGACTTAGTAAATACAATTCAATTTTTCCAAGAATTTCTAAATATATCACAAAAGTAGTATATTTGCAGCAAACCCCTACTTAAGTTTTATGATATATTGCAACCATTTTCCCACAATTTCATGTTTTTCCTTTAGTATCCAATATTTTGCAAATATGATACTGGTAATGGAATCAACAGAAGTTAAAAGCACCATCACTCCCAATGTAATTGGTACCACTGTTAAGTCCTCAGCCTATGGGGGTATATATGAACTAAACGGTTTTAGTGTTGACGCCCTTGGTATTAATAGGAGTAATAGAATGCTTGACTCATTGGAGTTTTCTAATGTAGGAGGTGTTTCTACTTTGTCTGTTCTTAAAGTCCACATTTTTAGAATCTTACTTGTTATTATTCTTTTTATTTATGGAGTCACATCTAGGGTTTTCGATACCGTGAGCAATTATTGTTCAAGTTTCAGTAACATTGTGTTTTTTGAATACTTCCAAGCTACTTGGTTCACACTTTACTTGGTCCCATACAGATCCCTACATAGATTCCTTTATTTAGAACTCATAGGCTATAAAATTGAAAAAGTGGTCGAAGAGAGAAAAAGGTTGAAGCAAAAGTTCTTGCCTCAATCAATTGGCTTAGTTCTTCACCAAAATACTTTGAATATAGAAGGTCCTCCAAGTATTCCACAACCTTACTTGGGAAATAACAAAAAAATTGTTGTACCTACTCAAAAAGAGATTCAAATTATTATTGGGTTAAGAAATGATTACTTCACTAAGTTAAGCATTCACAATGCTTCAGAAGAAATTAGAATATTAACAGAATTAACGAGATTTATATTTTGGGTAGGCGTACTTGCGAAACCTAATGAAAATGGAAGGAAAGGCGTTGATTATATTTCCATTTATGAACCAAAAGGGTCAATCTGGAAAGACGAGGATTCTTTAGAAAGATTAAGGAATTCTATTCTAATGGAATTAAATAGTTCCAACTTATCATGTAATGGTGGGTGTACCTTTCCAAATATATATATTGTCGAATGTTTTTCAAAGACATCAATTCTAGTTAGTGGTGGTGATAACACAGAGGGTGGTGATATTTTGGCTGCGAATGAGCCTTCTGTGGAGACAGTATCATTAGAGGAAATAGATCTCCATAGCAGAATTCCCCCATTTAATCCTAGTGATGAAGCATCTTTCTTAACAGTTTATCTTGTTGATGACAGAATAAAAAATATACCTGTGAATGAGATGCATATATTACCACCCAACCCTAAATTATTGTTGGTTTCTGATAATAAATGGAGACATCGAGTTTTCGGGTACTTGCCGAAGATTTCTGATTCATCCATTGAAATATACTCATCTGAAACTCGATTTAGCTTTAATAATTTCTTAAAATCGATATATTTCTACAGGTCTAGAAGGGATTCTGAATGTTTACCGGATATTGCTTCGTCCCATAATTCTTTGATGGATTCTGTGGTGAGTATTAATTCTAAAAATTTCCCCCACTTATTTTGGCAAAGACTCAAAAATTTAAGGTTATTTGATTTGAATTCAGCAATCAATTAAAAGGAAAAACAAGAAAACTTTCAAGAAAGAGGTAAAGATCTAAACGATACAAAATATGTAATTGTCCAGTTGCTATCAAATTGCTTTCAAAGGTTACTCTTAGGGATGTCTCTGTTGTAATCGTGTCATGTGACCGTTTATCGCGGTCAGAAAGGGCGGAGATACATATACGTAAATAAAGTTGAACTAATTTAATGTGAATTACATGTATTGTAGAGATAAATACGTATTTAATATATATCAAGTATGATTAAATATGGTTTCACGTTAACAAGAAATTATAAATGCTATAGAGGATTTTTGCGTAATGGAATATTGCTTGGGAGTTCTAAAGTATCAAGTCTCGGGTTAAACAAGTTGATGATTGTAGGAGTATGCCATTTCTCCAGCGACATACGACAAATGGAAAAACAAGCCAATGGGAGGAAGATATTGAAGAATAATGATAAGGAAGTAAAGACCACCGATGGAGGTGCTATGGGCAAAGAAGGGGTTATGACCGATTCAACTAAAGAAGTTCAAACAGCAACAATAACAAATGATAAAACGATTGAAGACAATACTATTAAATCAGAAAATGGCATTGATGCTAGTGATTCAAATCCAGTCTCTGAGAAAGAGTTAGCATCTCAAGCATTATTACATGATGACTCTGAAGAGTACCTTACCACTATATTTGATAAGATGGAACCATACATTGACACTTACGAAGTATACAAGCAACTCATATCGTCAGGCTTTACCCCAAAGCAATCAGATGAAGTTATAAATTATCTTATTTTACAAATTAACTCTAAAGTATCAAAACTTTCTACAAAGTATTCACAACAGTATGAACTTGAAAATGAGAACTATCTTTTTGAAAGTGCAAAAGAGGAATTGAGAGTTGATGTAACTAGATCTAGAGAACAACACATTAACGAATTAATCAACCTTATCCACAATTTAGAGAGAGATTTCAATATACTTTCTGATGAATTGAACAATGACTTCTTACAAATGAAGAATGATACTCAAGTTACGACAAATGATCAGAAATCGGAGAATACCTTGCACTCTAAGAAGATCAACTTGAGAATCCAAGAAACTAACCATAAAATTACGACGGAATTAAATAGTGCAATGAGGTCCGAAATTGAAAGTTTAAGATGGCATATTTCAAGATGGGGTATCATGGCAATTTTAGTATCTGTTTTCGCTGGCTGTGCCACGTTCTATATTTACAAGATTAAGACTCAAAGGAGGTTGCAACAGAAGAATGAGTTCTTGCCATTGGTCATTTATGAGCCAAGTGAATTTGAAGAATTTGAGGAGGAAGATTACCATTCAGACTAGATAATAGGTATCAGACAAGAATTGTAGACCAAACTAAGGAAGGTGACTAGTGATAGGTGTTAAATTTTAATAGAGCATAATAAATGGGAAATTGAATATAAGAATGGCTTAATTATATGTAGCAAGCTTGGAAATAACATTTATATTTTATGCGTGTACCTAGCTCACTGCATTTCGCACTAAAGAAAAACCGATTTCATATGTTAAATATTTGGTCGTTGCTTTCTTTATTTTATGAACTTCTCTTTTACTTTTAACTTTACAAGATATGGCCTGTGATGAACCATGCAAAGCGCAAGCTTGTTTAATTCAAGATTGTTTGAAATCAAATAATTATAATGAAGCAAAGTGTACAAAAGTTATAGATAGCTTGTATCTATGTTGTAAGAAGTATTATGAAGCTAATGGGAATGATAAACAAACGACATGTTGTCCAAAATTCAGCTTGTTACAACTTAAGTTGAAGCAACGAGAGCTTGGACCAATAGACGCAGAGTTAATAGATCACAGGCGGGCTTAATAGTAGTAAAAAAACAGAGAGATTTAAAAGAAGTAATACCTACAAATGGTAATTTTTTTAGTTTACGTATAAATATAAGTTTAGAACCGCATAGTAATACTATTAGTAAGTAAAACACGACATAACGGGGCTGGTAAAAACTATCGATCTAAGGTAGTCCCGAGCACGATAAAACCACATAGTGATTATCGATTACATGTGGAAGAAGTCATGTAACCCGTGACTCTAATGGGCTCCTATGGTAAAAAAACATTGTAGAGAAAAAAAAAGGAAACAAAAAACAAGAAAAGGAAAAAATATTTGCTTGCCTATTTATATAAAAGTGAGATGGCCGGGTAACAAAATAGCCAATATAGAGGGTAACAGAGTTCTACAATTATAGATACATGATTCACCCTAATGTAATTATTTTCTAAAATCTATACTATACATTTTTGGCTCCATATGTTAGCTCTGTTGGCTACATTATAAATAATTGTCTTCTCTCCTTAGCTTTGTTCCTTAGCTTTGTTCTCCAAGTCTAATTGACCTCCTGTCTTGCCTGGTGTATCGTAGTCATGTACGTTTGGGAAGTATCCTTTTAGCTCTATAATGATTTTGTTAGTATTTTTGCTAGTTGCCTTTTAATCATACCTTTGTATCTTATCTTGACATACCTGAATCATCGCCTATATGTAATATTTGATCAGTGACATTGTTTATCGATGTATTAATCTTAACGGACTTTTCGTATTCCTTTAACGCTGAGTCGATATCAACTGGATTATGGCCCAAGTCGATTAATTGCTTCCTAAGTAATGCAATGTGAACCCCCATCTTGGTGAATCTCTTATTGTTTTCTCTTCTCTCTCCAATCACTAGTAAATTTTTACGCTTCTGAGCAGTTGTATAATTTGCTTGTTGAAGTTTTAAGGTTTTAATGTTAATTATGGTTGTTTCATTTAAGAGCTTTTCTAATTTTACTCTATTCCAGTAATTATCTACAGCCAAATAAGAAAGAACCATCATAGTTAAGAGAACAGATAATTCTCGAACTGGTTTCCCATTGTTATATGCTGGAGCTTGATATTGTTGACTGTTCGAAGAATTGCTTGTGGGGTTTGAAGGGTTACCACCAAAATGTGTTGGTGGATAAGGAATTTGTTGTGGATGATTTTCAAAATGGGTTGGTGGTGGTGTATGGGCAATCTTTGCCGTTCTTCCAGAGCTGATTAATCTCCTAAGTGTTAACATGTCTACGGTACTTGGTTGTATAATGTACGAGGCTAGTATAGCAAAAGCATATTAACATATGCTAAGAAATTCTGCGATTTTTTTTGCACCAACACAAAGTTTACAAGTTTGGATATTGCGGCAGCAGATGTCTACGTGAATTAAACTTAATAACATTCTTAGTGGGTATCAAATCGTCAATCCTACGTAATTACTCTATTATGCAGAATTAAGTAAACGTATTAAAAATAAAGAGAAAATAATACAATTATCATTGATATTAAAAGGCTACAACTACAATGAGTATGTGGGACAGAAATAGATGTATGGAAAGGAATATCTGAAAGTGAACTGACAAATTTTGAAAGCTTTAGATTCGTAACCATGGCCGACATAAGTCACACATGCATCACTTTTAACGGCGGTGTAAAAACTCACATTGATAAGACTTGTCTTCTCTAATCCATTTTTGCGAGCTCATCTCAAACGTCTGTCATCTGTCATTTCACCTATCATCAGTCCTCTTCTTTTTCCTCTTTCCCTTCGAACATACTCAGTTCTGATATCATATTCCTCTCTCCCACTTCTTCTTTCTTTTGAATACGTAAAATTTTTTATTAAATTTATACAAAAACACTTAGTGCTTTCTGGATTCAGCAATGACCTTGTTCATTTCTTCAACCTTTCTTAAAGCTCTCTTGTGAGTACCTAATCTCTTCTTAGCTAACTTCTTGGCTCTCTTTTCACCAGCATTTCTGATTAATTCGATTAATCTTCTTTCGTATGGAGCTAAACCAGAAACTTCCTTGACGATGTCTCTGACGAAAGCAGTTCTCTTAGAAAGAGCACCCTTTCTGTATGAGATCTTTGGGGTGGCGACTTCCTTAGCGTTAGTCTTGTGGCCCTTGTTAACACCAACTGCAATACCTGATCTAGCCATTTTTGTATGTATAATGATTAATCTATGTATAAGAAACCTATTCAATTTAAGAAAAAATTTTTCAACCTTTCTAATTTTTTTTCCTCAGTGCAAAGTTTCCGCTGGGTAGTTGGTTAGAGGTCTCACTCGCACTCTCACACAGGACAAAGTCAGCGCCCACTAAGCAGACAAAAAAAAAAAAAAAAAAAAAAAAAAAAAAAAAAAAGAAAGAAAAATCTCAATATATCTATACGCAGGATAATTAACTATGTAATATCAGTACATTGTCGTATTACGGATGTGCAATAATATATACTGCATATTATAGAATATATATACTGCATATACAAGTAGCTACAATAATTGAACGTGACTACGTGACTGTTTATTATATACAGGATATATGAGTTCACAATCATATTTACATACATATGTATGTATGTGTTTGTACATATATACATGTTTTTGATGATGAACCCAAATATGTGATGTGTTGTAATGTGATGCGACGGAGAGTCGTTAAATAGAGGTAAACCATGAAATGATGTATGAAAGCAGGAATGTAGTTGAAAGTACGTGAAAATTAAATCACTTAATACAAGTCTCTCATACACACTCGATTATTGTAACACCCTCGATTTATCTTCTGTGTTCCACTTTCTGATTTTAAATTTAGGCTAATTGCTCAGCATGTTGCTTTTGTTCACTTGAAACAACAATAGGAGTGAAATCAAATCCGTAGTGTTCTAACTTGTTCACAATTTCTGAGAATTCTAAAACAGATGACTCCTTAATAAACTTATTGTGGTTGATTTCAACATAACTATCTCTAGAAACAAATGAATATAAGATTTCTAATAATTCGCTCTTGGGGACAGTTATTTCCTTGCCATCAGCATGGACGTAATATACTTGAGTGCTACCATAAGTTGGTAATTGAGAAAATTCTCTATTTTTCAATACCTTGTATTTTAATTCCCAACCTTTTAAACCTAAAGTCTTAACTCTGGTGGATGATTCCTTAGTTAAATATTCATCCAATCCACCTTCTTTTGTTATGGTTTTAAGAACCTTGGTAGATACTCTCAACTTAACTGCTTTGTTTAATGCCTCTGACCATAATCTCTTGTTTACTATATTTGGTAAGAAAGTTCTTTTGTTCTTATTTTCAGCTTCAGAACAAGTATGACCAGTTCTACGTTGTAAACCACCGTATAAACCACGATTTTGACGTTTGAAGAATCTAGATTCAAATTGATAAACTGGTATTTCTGGCTTGCTTTCTGGGATTGACATACCCTTTACAATTTCTTCACCTGCTTGATATTTATTGGTTGGAACTTGGCGAACATATTTAGAAAGTCTATGGTAAGTCTTTGATGTCTTGTGGGCAAGTGGGATAGATTGATGAATTGATCTGGTCTGTATGGTCCAGAATGGTTTTATAAATGACATGGTACTGTTTACTCTTCTAGAGATGAAATTGTAGACAGATGTCTTTTTATTTATGTGTTATGGATTGGTTCTTATATTAATTTCAAAAAATTCGATGAAAATTTTGAGATTGTATGCAGTAGAAAATTCGATTTTTGTATGGTTGCAAAAATCTGTCCATATATATTGATAAAGTAGAGAGTTTTTTTATTCTGTTGAATAAATTTAGAGAGTGTATAAATGTATTGGTGGAATGTATATATAAGAGTGAACTATATGTGTTTTATTTAAAATTGGTAAAGAATCGTCAAAAAAAGGTGAATAAAAAATCATGTTGATGCGATTCTTGAAATTTTACTCACTGGTTCGGTTTCATCTACAAAAGAATTCCTTAAAAATTGCTAAAAAACTCTGGATCTAAACTAAAACATATTCGATCAATAAGTGCCTACTTAATTACCCGTTCTAATAGAAATTTTTCATTAGCTTCAAACTATTTAATCAATTTAACTTTAGAGATACTTAAAAATATATTAAAACATAAAAGAATGGAAGATTTAACAGAAGCGAAGGACAAATAAGCAGTTGAATTAATCGACGCTTAGGTATTAGAATTAAAAAAAGGGCTCGTCTGTGTGTATGTTTCATTCGTTCTTCGACTGTTTTGATAAAATGTCACCCGATTTATTAAATCTTTAATGCTTCTTCATAAGAAGGAGGAGCACCATCATATTCAATAGATCCCTTATCGTTGAAAACGGCATTTTCATTCGAAACATCAACACCAGCTTCTAAAGCCTTATTCTTTTCTATTTCTGATAATCCAAGATCATCCCTTGCAATCCAAATATGAGGTTCATCATCGTTTACAGCTGGATCTTCATAAGCAGTCTTAAGGAATTCGTCATTGTATTCAATGTAGTTGAAGAAAGTAGCAGGCATTTTTGCTCTAATTGCATCAAAAGTTTCTTCTTTTGGCTTAAACAATCTTGTCAACCATCCAACTGGCTTCTTTGGACTTGAAAGCTTTTCGTTATCAACAGCATGACTGGATTCAGGTAACTTGTCATTGGCAGTAATTGGTTGTTTTGAATCAGCAGTAGAAATAACATCTTGTTTAACTGAATCATCTGAGTGACCAACTAAATTATGAGATTGGGAAAGATCATGTTGAGGTAAAACATGTTCAAGCTTCTCAGTTAAACCTAATTGGTTACCACCTTGCCAGTAATTTTCACCTTCAATTTGAATTTCCTTATAACCTTGGTCAACCATTGGATATTGGAAAGTTGAATCACCAGAAGCGTATTTAATAGCAGAAATTGGAACAGTTTCAAGTAATGGTAACCAGTATCTCTTGATGTAAAGATGAGCAGCAATGGAAAAGATAATTGGAACAACTTCTAAACCAACACAAATCCAATTCTTAGCAAAAATAAACATGGCAAGAAGACAAACTTCAGCTAAATAAATACCAACAAACATTTGTAATAAAGCGGAAACATAATTTCTACCTCTTGCGTCGGTCTTGTTTGGTTGTAAGACGTAAGTAAGTTGGTAGAGGTAAGCGAAATAAATCAAAAGGAAAGCGATGGCAGTGAAACCTAAGACTAATGGAGCAATTATGCAATAACATAAGGCAATGACAGTAAGTAATTGGTATACTGGATAACTAGTGGACCAATCTGGACTTCCTAAGATGTTAAAACGCTTCCACTTAGATCTTGGAGTTGAGTCTAAAATCTTACCTAAGAATTGAGCCAAGATTAAAGGAACCATTTGGAATAAAATACTAGAACTGACACCTAAGCCTTGGAATAATAAATAGGATAAGTAGAAATTAGAAGCTGGAGGAATTTGTTGTTGTAACATTTCAAGAGCAGACTTTGGATTGTCAATAATTTGCTTAACAACAGATGAAGCAGAACCACCTAAAGTAACAACTAAAAACACTTCAACAACTTGGAAAGCGTAAAACCATGATTGACAGTAACTGTTAATTTGTTGTTGGGTAATACAACCTGAAGTTTTACCCATGTACTTAATAAATGGTGGAACTAATGACATTAAAATAGCCAATGCAACAACTGGTAAAAGACCGGTAATAAGACCTAATAAGACCTTTGGTAAGTTGTTAATAAACTTAAAGGCAGGAATCAATTTAATTAAACTATCAACATGGGAAATAGAACCAACAAAGGCAACTGGGATAGCCCAGAAGATAATAACAACGGTCAAAATAGAATTAGCAATAACATACTTAACTAATCTAACATGAGAAGATAAACTTAAGTTTTCCCAAATGATATCATCTGGGGCAACACCGGTAAACTTTCTAGTCAATTTAAAATCTTTATTGTAAGAAATAGATTGGTAAGCCTTTTGTAACTCTAATTGAGTTGGGAATTCAATAAAAACGGAAGGAACTTGAGTGTTAGCATGACATTGCAATTGATCCTTCTTGATTTCCTTGTTTAATTCACCTAATCTTTCCTTACCGTAATCTAATGTATCAACCTTCTTACCAATTAAAAACTTTAATCTGTGAGTAGGTCTCTTCTTACCATCCTTCAAATACTTGTTGATATCATCAGCTGGAGTAGGAGGTTCCTTACCCTTCTTGACGGCCTTGTTTCTTAATTTGACAGCCTTAGTTAAAACACTGTTAACAGTACCTTCATACTTGGCAGCCAATTTAGTTCTTTCCTTAACCTTCTTTTCCAATTCCTTGTAGTCACGAGCATACCAAATGTTCGTAGCGGTTGGGAAATAGTTTCTCAAGTCACCTTCTTCCAAACCCTTAGATGGAACTTCAGTTAATAACAAAGTTCTTGAGGATAAAAGAGAATCATATAAAGGAGTGGTTTGTAAAACATGTCTGAAAGTGGTGTAGTAGACAACTTCACGGTAAATAATAAAAACGACGACTGCGAAATAGATCCAAGATAAAAATACTTGACCAAAAGATCTCCATTTACCCTTTTGGTTACCAAAAGTTAAAATGTTGAAACCTTGTGAATGATTTGAGTTTGTAGCAGCAAGTGGGAATAAGACTGGCCATAAGATGATACAGCCTAAGAAACAAATAGATCCAAAAGTAAAAAGGAATCTTAAAAAGAAGTAACCATCAACACCAGCTTGTTGAATGAAAAATGATTCTGGCTTCTTTAAAACGTGGGTCAACCAAGCAAGGAAACCGCTTGGATTTTGATCTGGTTGTAATTCCTGAGGAATTGTCTTAACGACAGTTCTTGGTTCATAGACTCTGGATTGCTTCTTTCTTAAAGCAATGAAAATCAAAATGAAAACTGTGAAAATAATTAATTGAGTGATCAATGTGGTCACGAACGCCGAAACGGTACTGTTTCCTGACGATTGAGAACTATCAGCCATTTTTCAGTGATTTATCTCGACTTAACTTTCAGTTTGGAGAAAAGAAGAAAGAAAAAAAAAAAGGGAAAAAAAGTTATCCTTATAATAAATATTTTGACAGAGAGATGCCTTTTGTTTTGATTCTTATTGGGACTTTTCGTGGCCTTTTTATTTTTTTTTTTTTTTTTTGTTTTTCCCGTTCTATTTGGTTTAGTTGTTTTGATTGTTCTCTGAATTCAGGGGTAAACACACTCAAACGTCAACAGTTAATTTAAAAATTGGATCAATTAAAATAGAAGAAAATTTCTGAAAATAATTGCAACCGAACTAAAGCGACTTTCATCGGATTTATATATAAAAATTTTTGAATGTGTGAAAGGAGGGCTTTTTTAACACATTTTCGTAGCCTTTCAACTGATAGTCACTCAAAGAAGGTTTTAATAAAACGTTTTCATGACACAAAGTTGCTTTATATTTCTATCAATTGCTATTTAGTACTGTACAGCCGGCATTGTTTCTATGCGGCTGAAAAGAACGATTGCTCCTTCTATATTAGAATAGCGAAGGTTGCAGCAAAAAGTGCTCGAAACCTATATGAATTTAGAAATATAGCAAGAGGAATAGAGTTTTCGGTTATGTCAGGGTTTTATGCAAGTCCTAATAGCAAATAAGGATACTAGTAGAATATACACTGCCATTTCACAAGCAGCAAACCGGTTTTAATAGGCGCAGGACCCATGGTGTGCGGGTCATCACATCAAAATGTTTCACTGCAAAGGTACACGAAAATAGAAAAAAAGAAAAAATACAATTACATTCTCAAACATAATGCACGGCGCTGCATTTTAAATTGCAATACTGCTAGTGACGGAGAAAAAAGGATGACGTTAAGAATGGAGATGGGAAACAATAACAACAACGAGAACAACAACAACATGAAAACGAGTAACAATAACTGAAATTTTCCGTTATTCAGCCTCTCTGTAGAAACGTACTACCCAAAAAAAAATATATATATATATATGTAAAGGTTTTGTTCTTAATTGCTCGTAAGCAGCAACTAAAAATATAATGTATTTCATCTTGAAATAGATAAGTTATAAATAATTGTATTTTTTTTTTTCATTTTACTAGGGTTCAGTTCCCTTGGATGAAAATCATTGTATTATTACATTTACTCTAAAAAAAAAAATTGGTTATAATTGATTAAAATGTATGTTCATTAAGCTCTAAACAATTACTGTGCAAGGTTTCTATATATGCTGGATGATATCTTATCCACTAATTATATCCCTTTCATTTATATTTTACTTGAAGTCATGTTCTTTTTTTTGTGTAATTTTTTTATTGTAGTGTGATATGATGCATAAACTAAAAAGATATTCAATTCTCAAGTGTTGTCATTTCAATTACTGATCCATTGTTTCAATGTTGGGATGACTTTGGAGGTGGTCCAACTGGACGAATAAAATCTTCCTCGTTGTACAAAGGATGGTCGGTTGACGATGGTGGTGCTCCAGGTGGTGGGGCAATTTCATCTGAAAATACTATATTATTACGATTTGGAGGGACTGCACCTAATTCTATACCATTGCTTGAAGAGCCTTGCCTATTATGAGTAGCTTCTGGGGCAGGAATTCCGTTACCATTAGATCCAAGGCCTGTAAAAGTTGGTCCGTTGATTGGGGTCTTCTTTGATGCATGGAAGGTACCGGTTGCATCGTAGTATCCCATATCGGTTGTGTCATTTGCCTCAGCAGTATATGTTGGAACGTAAACACCATCGGGGCCTCTATTATTACGGTTTTGTTGATCCTCTGATTGTATATAAGAAGGAGGAGTCATCCAACTTGTACCATATATAGGCTGACCACCTTGTCTAGTCCTTCTTCTATTTACACGAAGTGTCCCTAATATCACAATAATTATCAAAACGATAAAAATTGCAAAGAATGCCCATCTTGCGCCACCAGTGCTGGTCCAACCGTAGTTGATGTCTCTAGTATGAATAGCCGCCATATCTTAAAATTTTACAAATAAGCTTTGAATTTCTTACGAAGAATGATATGTATATATATATATATATCTATAAATATATATACGTTTTCTTATCGTGGGAAATTACCAGTACTTATTTGAGTGATAAAGTAAGGAGAAAGTGCGGTATTAGGCTACTAGACTCGAAGAAAAGTGAAATACATTTAGCACTTTATCTTTGGGTGGTACACTACCTTTTGGTTTTGGGCATAATTATCACGTCAATCTAGGGTTTTTTTTAACGTAAAAGGCCGTCAAATCAAAATACAGGATGTTCATTGCACTGCCCTTATTTTTAAATACAACAAATTGGTATTAAAAAGTGGACTATCCCTACTACACCTATATATTTAATTAGACAGTTCATTTTCTTTACTCCATAAATCGGCTTTCTATCCTGCATAATATGCATTTGGGGGGTAGGGGCTTAGTTATTGGTCACATAAAAACCAAGCTTTCAGCCAAGCCCAAGCCACATTATTACCAAGGTTGACATCATTTTGATAATGCCTTGAATTTCATTATGGTAGTACATTTAGAAAATTTGGCTTCCTTATATACATGATTTTCAATACTGACTCGATATTTTTCACCCTGGCCCATTTTTGCTTTTGCAAAATTTACCGTTTTTAGATTTGATATTCCTGTATATAGACTGCAGTGTTGCAAATGAAATATTAATAGTTTGTTTTGGAACCACATCTCTTTTGAATTGATAGAAAGAATCTCCATCCCACTAATTCCCCTATTGCCCTATGATTTTGTCTACTAACAATGATTGTATTACGCCATATGTGATCGAAGTTCTTCCTTCTCAGAAAGATTCTTCACCCTATGAATCCTTGACAAATATTTGGCTGCAGGTAATTCAAGCTTTGAACCTGCAACGAGAGATTATTTTAATACTTAAAGTACCATCAGAGAGTACACAGAGGATATCTTGCACTAACTCAGTAAAGCAACTTTCTCTTGTTAATTTAGGTATTCGTTTTACAAGTCTATTGAGAATAATAAAACTTTTAAAAAAAAATTTAGCAGCAAACACCATCACGACGTATAGAGATATATATTACCAAGATGTTAATTTATTCCAAAAAAACCAAAGTTACGTCAAAACTCTTATTAACTCAATTGCACACTCATTAAACACAACGCCGGAAGGAGGGTTGAGTGTGGTTCCAAGTCAAAAGGGTCTCGTTTATGGTGACCTTGTACTCCAAATGCCTTCTGTTCGTAAATCCCATAATTCGTATACCAGCCAAACCAGAGAGTTTGATTTTAATGAACCATCTTTAATTCCATTGTTATTAAATTTCAAATTTGAGTCATATAAAGTGATATCTGGAAACGTGAAAGCCATAATTATACTTGAAAAGGAGGCCATATTTAAGTCGATCTGTGATACATTACAATCATATCAATACAGAAACCACCAGTTGGTGGTTGTTACAGGTAAAGGTTATCCTTGCAAGCTCACAAAAAAATTTATTGCATTGTTGGCATATTTGTTTCCGGAAGTCCCAATGCTTACATTTGTTGATTCAGATATTTACGGAATTCAAATTTGTGCAAATTATAGATATGAATCAACCCAAATTGTAACCAAACTTGAAAGTGAAGAGAGAGAGAGTCTTGCCTGTGACAGGATCATTTTTGCTGGAGTATATATATTAGAATATGAAGCAGGTTGGTTAGATGTAAATGGTAGTGAATGGAACTTGATGCAAAAATTCATAAAAGATAGGAGTAATTTTAATGTTTCTGGTTCCAAAATTGAAACCAAATTTCATGATGAAGTAACTAGGTCTATGATTCTACACAAAAAATGTGAAATGAATTCAATGAACAATTATGTTGATTACATTCTAAACAAGGTTTCAAGAGAGCTTAGAATAAAAAAGAGGTCTATCAATGATCGCGCTGGAATGGATTTAAGTTCTCAATGCTTAAATTCATTTAGTCAGACAAACACGAGTACAAGCACACAATTGACTTCAAATTTATCAACATTTACTTCGGAGTGTGAATTGGATTACTTTCATACTTTTGGTTTATTTTACAAGTAAATCAAAAAATAGTTTGCGGGTTGTTCCGTCTATTTATTTTTACTGCATATATCCTAACGCTATTGCACGTGAGACAAAATCTCCAAACATGTCAATGATAATAATTTAAATTTACACAAAGTCGCCCACTTGGATAATGAAGCAATTTTTCGAGAATTGTTGGTGAAAAATATCCTAATTACATTTTTTTCCCTTTCCTTTGTACCTTTAGGTTTATTTAATACGCAAAAATGTCCTACACTACCCGTGCTGTTGGTGCTGCCAACACTTTAGAACACAGAGTTTTCATCGAAAAGGATGGTAAGCCAGTTTCTCCTTTCCACGATATCCCATTATATGCTAATGAAGAAAAGACCATTTTAAACATGATCGTTGAAGTCCCAAGATGGACTAACGCTAAGATGGAAATTTCCAAGGAAGACAAATTAAACCCAATCCTTCAAGATACCAAGAAGGGTAAGTTGAGATTTGTTCGTAACTGTTTCCCACACCACGGTTACATTCACAACTACGGTGCTTTCCCTCAAACTTGGGAAGATCCAAATGTTTCCCACCCAGAAACCAAAGCTAAGGGTGATAACGATCCATTAGATGTTTGTGAAATTGGTGAACAAGTTGCATATGTTGGTCAAGTCAAGCAAGTGAAGATTTTAGGTGTTATGGCCCTTTTAGATGAAGGTGAAACTGATTGGAAGGTTATCGTTATCGACGTTAATGATCCATTAGCTTCTAAGCTTCACGATGTTGAAGACGTTGAAACCCACCTTCCAGGTTTATTACGTGCTACCAATGAATGGTTCAGAATCTATAAGATTCCAGATGGTAAGCCAGAAAATCAATTCGCCTTCTCTGGTGAATGTAAGAACAAGAAGTATGCTGAAGAAGTTGTTACTGAATGTAATGAAGCTTGGGAAAAGTTAATCAAGGGTGAATCTCCAAAGGGTGACATTGATTTAACCAACACCACCTTAGTTGGTACCTCTTCTCACTCCGAAGCTGCTATTTCCGAAGTTCCAGCTGGTACTCACTTACCAGCTGCTCCAATTGACAAGTCAATTGACAAGTGGTTCTTCATTTCTGGTGCTCATTAAGTAGAAATAATTAGCCTTTTCGGTATATAAATAACATGAATATATAAAAGCCCATATATAACTGTACTTGATCTAAATGTGAATCACAAACCACCACAGCCCCTGGGTATAAAATCAGTCTGGCTAGATAAGTCTATTACGATAATATTTATTACTAATGATTTATATTTAGGTTTTTTCTTAGGAGTGTCAGCAAGATTGTTACTAATATAGCATGGTTAGTAAGATCACACTTCCGTACACCCTTTAAATTTCCGGTTCGGAAAGTTCAAAAATTTGATTTTGCCGATTACTAATTTCTGCCGCCCCACCTCCAAGCAGCCATGCCATCGCGTCCGTTGATTATAAACATACGTTCAAGAGCCATGTCGCACATATATAAGGAGCATAATCTGTTATATTTTATGTAATGTATTTAAACTCTATCTCTTCAATTACAAAAGTTTAAAATGACAAATATTGTAATCGTAGGATTTAACTTTGCTGGTAATATTGCCGCACAAACAATCTTAAAGGAAATCGAACAATCCTCTGACAAGTCAAAGTACACTATAACTGTTGTTTCAGCATCCGATAAGTTCTACTTCAACCCAGCTGCTCCACGTTTATTAGTAGAACCGGAATTAATTGACAAGGCATTCTTTCCAATTGAACCATACTTAAAGAAGATTGCTAAGAATATTAAATATGAATTTATTCATGGTACCGTAGACCATGCAGACTTTGAAACCCAAACCTTAAAGGTCACCAGAGCTAACGGTGTCGCTGAATCACTTTCTTATGGTAATTTAATTTTAGCATCAGGTTCTCGTACTCAAAACAGTTCCTTAAAATTAGATGGTGACTTTAAGAAGAGTTATGCCGCAATTACTGAATTATCTAAGGACATCAAGAATGCTAATTCAATTGCAGTACTTGGTGGTGGGTCAACAGGTGTTGAAACTGCTAGTGAGATTGCATATACTTATCCAAAGAAGCAAGTTACATTATATACTGGTACTGCTGGTCCTTTAGATTTCATTGGTAAGTCTTCCCAAGCTACATCGAGATTAGAAAAACTTGGTATAAAGGTTGTTAACAATACTAGATACACTTCTATTGACCAATCTGGTAAGTCTAGTACTATCAACTTTGATGACGGTTCATCAGTCAATTTTGATTTATACGTTCCAACCTTTGGGGTTGTTCCAAATACATCATTCATTGATGAAAAATATTTAGATAAACAAGGATATGTTTTGGTTGACGACCACTTAAGAGTAAAAAACCACCCTGAAATCATTGCATTTGGTGATGTTGCCTCTGGTACCGGAAAAAGTATTGGTGATATGAAATTTGGTCAAAAAAAGCCATTTATTTCCAGTGTCAAGAAAGAAATCTTTAAAGAAGATGTTACTCTTGCCAAGTATGCACCAGTCAAGAATACTATTTTAGTTCCAATTTCTAGAGAAGGTGGTGTTGGTGTGATTTTTGGCTACTCTTTCCCAAGTTTTTTGATCAAGTTGCTTAAGGGAAAGGACTTTATGCTTGGAAAAGCTGGTGATGATTTTTCATAAATTTAATATATTGAGTGTTATAAATTTACTTGTAAACTATATAGAGATGTAGAATTGTGTCATATCTATTTAAACAGCATGGTATTAAATTTGAGAGTTAATAAATTTATGAGTTACAATGTTGTCGAGGAAACCGTTGATGATATTTTTGTATCATTTTTTTTATTTTTTTATTTTTTTGAGGTGCATACCTTTTTCCAAATATGTTTACCAAAAACAAATCTTTTTCAAGTAGTTTTCTTAACTATGGATATTTATAAGCAATTAGATGTTTCTGTTGATGATAGTTACTCAGCATTGACAAGTTCTATTAACTCTCATGGTTTGACTACCTTTGATCTTCTACACTATGCTTTTTCACAGGATAGAAACATGTCCTCAAGCATGCTCGCGAAGAAGTTAGGTCGATCCGTCAGGGAGATTGATAACTATTTAGATTTAATCAAAAATATATCGAAAAATTCAATTCAGTGTGACTCAGTTAAGCTGAATCATTTTGAAGGTATTATTGGTGATGGTTTGGATAAGATGGAATCGGTATTGGTTCCCACGGGAATAAAGTCTCTTGACAAGCAGTTAGGGGGGGGGATTTCGATCGGAGAGCTAACCGAAGTATTTGGATCCAGTGGATCGGGGAAATCACAATTCTTACTCCTGCTATCAATGCAGTGGCAATTGTCATCCTCTAAAAAGAAAAAATGTGTATATATTTCGACAGAATCACCCCTTGAAACAAGAAGATTACAGTCCATATCGAACGCACGAGAAAATACTCTGATGGATAACGTAATATATATCTACTGTCCCGATCTTGAGAGTCAAGACCATATAATCCAAACCCAATTGCCTGTGTTATTGGCACAGGACAATAGTATTGGATTGGTAATAATAGATAGTATATCACATCATCTTCGTAGGGAGGATGCAATTTCAAATGTTACATATCTTCAAAGCAGTATTAAATTACAGGAAGAACAAATTTCTTCACTACCGGAGTATAAAGATGTTAAATTAGGCTTGGATCTGCAATACAAGTCATTTTTTAAGTCAACCCCTATGTATAGAAATCACTCGTCAAAAACGTATTACATAATATCGTTTCATCGTCAATTACAGATATTAGCAAAGAATTATTCCCTTGCTATTTTGATTTCAAACCAAGTAAGCGACGCGTTTGATGAGAATAACAGCATCACTAATGAAAACAGTTTACACGATGATCCATTATTCTATAACACTCAATTAGCTTTCTTTTCTGGATGGGACAAATCAACAATATCAAGGCATTTACGAAGACTTGTGAATTCGCCAGCCACTAGTGAAATTTACTCCGAATTAATGAGGACATTTGATAATACAAGTAAGAGGAGAAAAATTAATATTGAAGATGGAGGGTTTGATCCACGGAAAACCAAAGTAGACTCCCTAAATGGTTCATTACTTTCCTCAACTCAACAAAATTTGTTACAAAAATTACATCTAGAGACAAATTATACGACAAAAAAATATTTACCAGCATTAGGGTACCAATGGAGTAGAAGGATTGCAACTCGTATTCTACTAATGAAGACTTATAGGCCAAAAATTGAACCACCGTTAACGGTGGATCCTGAAACTGGTTTGACGTATGATCAACTCTGTCGGGGTTTTGAGTTACCTGACGACTCGCAGGTTCGAGTCCAGAAAAATGAATTTGATGAACGGAGTGTTAAAAAACAACTCTTTAGTGAGCAAGTGTCACTTTCCGACCTTGTAACTGGTTGGAGCATTGAAAGATACTTCAAAGTAGTGTCATCATCACATCAACCTGCAGATAGTATGTTGGTCTTTTCAGAAAAGATACCTTTTGTTGTTAGTGAAAAGGGAATTGAAGAAACTGAATATTAAAGTGATAATAGGAATAGTACTTTCAGAATATATACCATATATATAAGTATATTTATGGTAAGTCTTTGGTTCAGATTACTGATTGTTGCCTAGGTAACACCTTCCCATTTTGGTTTATCATTCCTTCTTCCCCATAATCAACGTGCTGGTCGTGCAAAATTCCAAAAACCTTACATTCGCAGAAAGATAGTCAGCCAACCCACGATTGTTCAACATCTTTATTAATGGCTACCCATTTATATATTTACATACATTGGATAACCGAAATAACTCTTTAATTTTATTAGGTACCTTAGTCAATATGAAGGTATGTAACAATATTTTTATTCTTCTATGTGGTTAGATGGTTTTTAAATTAAACAATCTAAAAAAGGCTTATATAAACAAACTATAACAAAACAAAGGACTTCGAATCAAATCTGGGTGGGAATTTCAATACTTTTGAATTGAGCTCAATTGGAATAATTATATTATTGAAAAACTAATGGATTTAGCCCCGTTGCCAGCTTGCCAAATAGATATTCAATAGAAATAAATTTGTGTTCTTTTGTTTTTTTACTAACGACTTCAGTTTATCGATGAGGTAGACATAGAGCTTGTGAATCAGGAACTTAATTTCCATTCCCAAGACAATAATTTAGTTATTAGAGGAGGATGTGATTTGTTTACCACTAAGCCAATGAGTGCTGATAGAAAATTATTCAAGACTATTGACAAACATTTAGATCAAATCTTGGAAGATTCTCAACTTTCTCAATCGCTTGAAAGAGAACGTCAACATTCAATAAATTCTCTCTTTGGAAGTAGTGTTTCACCCCCACCATCAAACCCTGGTACACGTAGAGGTAGCTTGGCCTCTGAAAGGGACAGAAGGAACAGTGCTTCACTGATAAATTTCCGTAGAGGTTCGATTCTGAATACAACTATCAACAACAATAATTCAAACTTGTCCAAATCATTAAGTGGAAGTACAAATATTGAAGCATCCTGTGATGAGTCAGCAATTGATGAATCGCCATTTGGCCCTCTTAAAAATGTAACCACTAGGAAAACATTTTCATATTTAATAGCTATATTAAACACCACTTATCCTGATCATGACTTTTCAAACTTACAACCTTCAACAGAGAACTTTCATAAATTGAGTTCCCCGGAAGAATTGATACGTAGATTCAATAATCTTATGGTATCTTTGGGAAAAAAAGAAGATCTCTTGGATTGGGTATGGGATATTGTAAATCTGTACATGGATATAATACCCAAAAACTCTGGCACTAATGGAATAGCAAGGTCGAGGCATAATAGTATGAATGGAGGTAATGCTGGATCATATCCATTATCTCCCGCAGAGTCTCCACCTAATGCTAACACTTTTGATGGATGCCAAATTTATGAATTTCAGCCAACTGATCAGTCAATTCTTGAGGATTTAAATTATCCTTATCAAGCTATGTGGTCATATTTCTGGTTTATTTATAATAAGAAGAAGAAGAGGGTTACATTTTTATACCTAACTGGAATTAATAAGATTCATTATTCACAAGTTAATAATGGAAGGTCGTCATCATTCAGTAGGAGGAGAAAGCTTAGAAGTGCAGGTAGTGATACATTGAAGGATAATATGGCAGATGATGATGATGATGATGATAATGATGAAGTATATCTTGATGACTATATGGATGAAGAAGTTTTTATTGATGACGAGGTTGAAGATGACGATATCATGGAAGATGATGTTATAGGTGATTTGGAAATGTAAATTTTAATTATATACTTTTGGTTCTCATATTAGTGACAGTTTTATTTAGCGTTGGAGATGTAAATTTTTAATACATTCTATATTTTCTTAAAAGTTTGTTTTCAAAATGAATACTGAAAGATAAAAAACGATATTATATGGGTATTGACCCTGGTACAGAAGAGTTTCTTATTTTAGAAAAAGACATAAGAGCAATCCAATTCTCTCCCTACTGCTGCTACAATAGCAAGTTAATAATTATTAATGCGTTTGATGATTTCAATATCACCCCCTTCAATGTCATTCCACTACAATAGCAAACAAGTGATGCTGTTGTATAATTATCATCATTTGAATCTAAGTGTAGTTATTCATTTGTGCTGCGGCTGCTGCGGCTTCAATCGCAACAAAAGATCTCTCTAAAACGGGACAACTCCACACACCACGTTCCTAACCTTGCTCTATTACTAATAAATCCTCCCTTATCGAGATTTTTAACACATATACTTTTTTCATCACTAACCAAAAAAGTCGTGAAGTTCTTAAATGCTATTAAAGTGCTCATATGCTATGTAAATTATTGATTAAGATTGCGTTCAAAAAAACCAAATAATATTTTTCAAAAAAGATTTCCTCCTCTAAAATCTCTTTTTGTCATAGGGAAAGCTTTCTCTAGTTTCTACTTCCTTAGGGTGTATTTCTTTCTCTTACGTGCTACAAAAATCTTACTTTTCTATCTTTATTTTCAAAATATTCACAGTAAGTTATATATTTTCTTGGATTACAAAATCTCGCATTTGACCCACATTTTTTACCTACATATAAATCATACAAATATTCTGAATTGCTGCACAAAAAAGGAAAGATAACCGAAGTTGGGAAGACAAATTTACTATATATAGTGGATCTATCCCATCCAAATTCTACTAGCACTTTTTTTTCTTACCAAATTAAAATGCAATCAGCAACTACAATTACGTTAACCTTAAACAATGGTGTAAAGTATCCTGCCTTCGGGTTGGGTACAGTTCCTTCTCATGAAAACCCTGCTGCTGTGAAAGATCAGGTGAAAGCAGCAGTGAAGGCTGGATACCGTCAGATTGATACTGCGTGGTACTATGGGACTGAAAAATACGTAGGCCAAGCATTGACAGAATTATTTGAAGAAGGTGTTGTTAAAAGAGAAGATTTATTCATTACCACGAAAGTATGGCCATCTTTTTACCACAACCCAGAGAAATCATTAGATACATCGTTGAAAAATTTACAGATTGAATATGTTGATTTGTTCTTACAACATTGGCCAATTTGCTTAAGTGGAGATGAAAACGGGTTGCCTGAAGTTCCAAAAGATGAAGAAGGAAATATTAAGTATGATGATGATCCAGTGTCGGGAACATTGTACCTTAAGGTATATAACAAACTAGAAGACCTCGTAGAAAACACAAACAAGGTTCGTTCAATTGGTGTTAGCAATTATTCACTTCCTAGACTCAAGAAGCTCTTACCAAACGTAAAGAAACATGTACCAGTTATCAATCAAATTGAATATCATTGTTATTTACCACAACAAGATTTAGTTGATTTCGCAGAGAAAAATGGGATTCACATCACTGCTTACAGTCCTGTGGGAGGAGAAGGTGCTCCAATTCTTAAACTACCACTAGTAAAAGAATTAGCTGAAAAGTATGGTGTCACTACAAATGAGATCGCCAGTGCATATCATATTTTGAATGGCAGAGGTTGTATTCCAAGATCTTCCAACTTAGAAAGAATTAGGACAACAACAAGATTACCACCGTTGACCAAGACAGAGTTAGATGACTTATATAAAATTGGTGAGAAAGATCCAAAAAGATTTACAAACGATCCTTGGGGTTATGGATTAGGATTCAAATGGTGGAAGGGAGACGTTTTAAGTAAAGAATTTGAATAAATGATTTATATGTAATCTTAGTCTACTTTGATAACAAAGATAGAAGTTTTTCTCTTTACCTTTTTTCTCTTTAGCTCTGTTCATTTCGACAGAGCTCACTGAAGAGTTACCACAAATATATCATCCAGCACAAAACTCAAATCTACTCAAAGATAAGCATAGTTCTTGGGTATGTGATAAAAAAGGTAACTTTGCTACGTCTGATAGTAACTTGTAATGAAAGATGTAACTATTTTTTTGTAGACAAATCATAAATTCGTCTTTAGTACCCACCGTTGTTAAGTATATTTAATTCTTTTGTTAAAAAAATTTATATATATATATATATATAATAATATAAAAAAGTTCCTCCCTATTTATTCATCATTTCACGAACGTGGTAATCAATGCCCTTGTATATTCTTACTGTTCAGAATGATATATCTTGAAACGGCAAGTTCACGTTTTACTATCTTAGGAAAGTTCATTCACTCTCCAATACATTCAACATTCAACATTTCTCAACCACAAGTTTACTGAAAATTTTTAACAGAGTAGAATTCAACGTTGAATATTATCTTATCACATATAACTTGTGTCAAATGGATAATCAAAAAATGTACTCCGTACAGTTTTAGACCACGTTCGCCTTTTATTAGTGGATGATATTTTGAGCGAATACTTTTGGGCTATCCTTTTGCCACATTTTTAATGAATAGGATCCCTTCTACTGCTGTTTCTATTCTATTCCACTTCACCAGAATAAAATCAATGGGATCACAAGCAAGAAGCAGTGAATCAGCAGTTTTGTTATGAGGTTTAGCATCACCACCAGATGATATTACCTCTGGTGTGAAGAGTCTTGGGAGGTAAACATAACGATAAAAAATTTGAAAGCTGTGGAGTGATGGTGGTTGTAGTCGGAACAGTGGTAGTTGGTAGAGGCAACAAGGGCAATTGGGTTGGTGGAATATAATCTTCATAGTAACTGAGATCATTTTTACTTGATTTTGTGCCAACAAATTCAGAAGTATGTTTTGAAACCTTTGTCATGTCAGGTTTTTTAACTGAGACTGATATTGTTGAGATGAAGAGTCTAATATACGAGAACGAGTAGCAGTAACCGGAGCCATTTTTTTTAAATAAGAGTTCACGATGACGATAATGATCAAGAAAAAGTTCATCAGAAATATCTTGATCAGGAGTAGTTGAAAGCGGAAGTGCCAGAAGTGCTGGCGGCAAAATAACAGGACGGTGAAAAGATGGGGCAATTTCAGTGGTTACCATTAGGATCCTTTGCTTGGGTGTGAACTCATGCCGGTAAGCAGCATTGGTTTCCCTTAAGCATGAACCGATGAGTGCTTGACCTGAGCTCTATTGGTGGTGCACCAGTAGTACCAAAATAAGCCGCACCAAAAGAGGCACCTGTCGCAACAGCCAGATTGTCGTAACCCAAAAATTCATCTTCGTAGAACTAGATTTGTTGCCAAGGACAATAGCGTAAGTAAGTGGATAAGTCAAACACTCGGTCGCGTGTTGCAGAGCTTTAAAACTAATGAAATTCCTTGAAGACCTCTTTGGCTAAACTTAGAGGATTGCTTCTCGGAAGGGATGTGAGCATAAACAGTACAACCAAAAGGTTTTATGTTAGAAATGGACGATTAAGCACTTTCCAATTTTGAAAAAATATCGTTAGCAATAGTTGTGGAAGGAACTCGATTCATAAAACATGAGGCAAACAAAACTGCCTCGGCCCAGAAGCAGTCACTTAATTTAGCATCTAATAACGGTCTAAGATTGTGCGGTGTGCTCTTTCAGATTTACCATTTTGATGGGATGTATGGGAGAGTAGTTCGATGTTGGATTCCATTTAGTTGAAAAACAGTAAGAGTGCAGTTGATAATTTCACTGCCATCATCTGCTTACATGTATGACTTGAAAGCCTTTGGATTTAAATCATTTTTCATAATGAATAAAACAGATGATCTGGGCAGCAGCATCAGATTTATTCATCAACAGAAAAGTCTGAATAAATTGAGTAAAAGCATCGATCTTTCGCCTGAAATGCTTGCGACTGGCATTGGCCGACATAGGTCCATGTAAAGAAGCTATATAAAGACTGAAAAGTACGTGCCTTGTGTGTGGTAGTAGTCTTTGGAAGTTTCTTGACTGATTTCCCAAGGTTACACAGTTGGTAATTGAAAAATACTTCTTTTGGAAAATGAAGAGCAGGATATTTCTTTGCGAGACCTGCTTCAATACGTGGTGAAAGATGACCAAAAAGTTGATGATTAGTGACTCTTTATGTACCATATTCAACTCTAGGTTGTCTAATACGAATCTGTGGATGTTTTAAATTGACAAAATGTCCTTTTATAAGCAGCGCAAGAGAAATTAAACTCTAGGTAAACAAGGGACCGCAACATCGGTTAAGATATGTGGGTTTTGCCGGATGGAGACATAAATTTAATCGAACCAGTGCCGGTAATACGTTGGCCACCCCCAAGACCAAAACATAGCCGGTGCATTCCGTCGAGAAGGCAAAAACCCACTCTTTCGTGTTACAGATTGAATGAACTAGAGTAAAAATAAAACTTAGGGTAAGAAGTTGATACCGTTCGACCAACAGATCCTAAATACTTCAACATCGTTAGCGTCACCATCCATATGCATCGAACCGGTAAAAGCATTTTCCGATTGAGGAAACGGGGTGACTCGCAGTACACGCAGGAGATGCTTGGACGGGATGTTGACAACGGAGACAAAAAATGGGTTTCTTGCTACTCTTCTTAAAAAACTGACCACCGGCAGCAAGCATCGCGATGCTTGAAGCAGGAGGTTCTGCATTCAACTTGGTCCGGAAGAATTCCTTGGCAGTACGCATGTTTAGCTTTGAAAGGTCATTACCTAGGAATTGAGAGCTATTTCCAGGACCAACAGCTCATTTTTACGCGAACAGGAAGCACAAATCATAAGCAAGCAGTAAGCCTAGTATCAGGACCAATAAGAGGAGTTGACTCAGCAGAAGGATCCGATGGCAAATGGAGAGTTGAAACTGCTTGAAAGCTTGAGTAATGGTGAGAGTCTCATATATCTCTTTAGCTCTTCTCCAAACAAAATGGCCCTTCAAAGGAATTCTAGCCGCAACCATGTCTTGTTGAAGTGGAGTGAGGCATTCCTCATCCACAATCAACGAGACCAGAAAGTAAAGACAATAATCAACAAAACGAAGTCATTCTTCTAGGTCAGCAGGGACCGATGTGTAGTAGGTACCATCGAGAACGTTCATACGTTCAACGATAAGATGGTGACATAAAATAGCAGTTCTGTCAACTTTGGAAGACCAAAGATGAAAGTTCCAACTAGCTTCAAGACATCGTTACCAACAAATTTTCATTATGTCGCTCAAGTTAACTTGTTGTTTGTTAGCTTGTACAAAATCTGGTAAAGGCATAGCTAGTGTCTAATTAATTCTTTATTGTTTAGAGATGTATATTATAATATAAATGTTCCCTAATCGAATATTTATTCTTAATTCCACAAATGTAAAAAGCAACGAGTTTAAATATCATTTCGGAAGTTGAAATTATCCAGCTCGTTTCGACGTTCAACTTAACATATTCAACTAAATATATTCACAAAACGTACATAACACGTTTAACATAACATTTTCAACACTCAATAAAAAAAATAAAACACGGTAACCATTCAACGCTATTGTTAAACCCAAGAGAAAATAGTTCCGATGTTAAAAAGCTTAAACTATGAAAATATGTACTCCATATTCGGAAATCTGAATGTCTCTTGCGCACATGTGATCAGTTGCTTTCCTAACTATCTCTTTCATAAAGAGGAAACATCTTTTATAACTTCAACATTTATCGACAAGGTTCTGGAAAGTTTATCTTCACCGGATTTGTAACTCGATACCCTGCTGGAACCATCACTTGTAAGGGTCAAAACCAAAAGTTACTTACATTATCAACCACTAGTTGTGTACATGGCATCGCTGAAACAGTCATGGAAACTTTTTGATGCCGAAAGTGTCTTAAAAAATGCAACATATCACTCACCACCAAGTTACTACTTAATATTGTAACCATAAGACAATATTGAAAGATAAAACATGACTACATCTGATGATTTCTGTTGTTGATATAATGTAGGTACGTCTCGATAGAAAGCCTCATTCTTGAACGTATGTCACTGATAAAGTAAGTCGCTATGGGCAACAAGTTACTTTTTGGCTTAAGCTAATAAAGAAAAAATAAAAGGAATGTGAAAAGAGGTATATGTTCTCATTCTAATTTATATGTGTTGCCTGTTAGCCTGTAAAATCTCCGCTGAAGGCATTGCTAAAGTGTCTATTTCATTATTTATTGTTTAGAGAAGTGCATTATAATGTATGCGTACCCTAATTACATTTATTCTAAATTTTAAATACATGGAAACCTAAGGACTGAAATATTATTTCAGGAGTGGCAATAGTCTACCTGTTTCAGGAGTGGTAATAGTCTACCTAATTTTCTTACGAAGAATTGAACATTTAACACTTCCGCATGAAAAAATATTTCTCATTCTAGGTAATCTTAAGAAGGAACCAAATTTAAGTCAAGAGCCTCGATTAACATACCACTAACTTTTTAAGTCTTTTTCTTTGGTCATAATGAAGTTATTGACTTTGACCTTAGACTTTCTGCTAACGCTTGAGTTATTATCATTCTGCTTAAATTAGATAAAAAGGACAAACTCCATTAAGAGCTCGGGCTTAGCTTGGGTAATGGTGACCTATGGCCTTAGACGACTTTACTTGGTGGATAGTGCAAGCAATATTTCTTGCCAAGAAACACTCGTTTTTTATTTTCCCTGGGTGCTGCGCTAGTGGCCACTTTATAAGCTGGCAAACAGAAACAAGTTAAACAAGTTGCGTATATCCCTGCAGTATACCTGTTCAAAACTCCTTGTCCTGCTTGTTTTCTTCCACTGCCTTCTCTAACAACAGACAGCTCCGAAAATTCTTTTACAGCTGAAAACTGTTGCAAAGTCCGGCAACTTTTTAGGTTTTTATTTTGAAACACAAAGTAGTTCAACTGCTGACCCTGGCCCTTGGGGCCAATATTGTTTGTGATAGTTCTGGCACTTGCTCTCAATCTTGTAATAATAATCTTTTAAAGCTTGACTTGCGTACTTCTAGGGTAGAACCTTTTCTAGTTTGACTAACATTCTGTTGTATGTTGAATGTGTTAAGGAAGTGACAGTTGAAAGTATTGAAAAACGTAACAGTGTTGTATCTGACAACCATTAAAGATTGCAACAGGTGAATATCAAATGTTTCAATACATTCGATAGAGTCTTGAGAAGTATAATCTATTTCTGAGGTAACTAGTAAAAGTATGGATGGACCATTAGCTTTGAATTGATATTTTGAGAGCTGGCTGTTGAATGTTGAATTTGTTTCATGAAGTTTCCTCTTCATGAAAGAGTTAGTCGAGAAAGCAAATGATCACATTTGCATAGATGACATTTAGATTTATTTTCATACTTGAAGATTTTCGATATCGAATGCATTTTCTCTTGGTTTCGAATATTGTTCGTTGAATGTGTTATTTGAGAATGTTTGAGTTTGTTATGTTGCAATGCCTTTAGCAGACTTCGTTCAAGCTAACAAATAACAAATAAGTGGATATTTGTAACTGCTGAAATAATATTTAAGCACGTAGATTTCCACATAGATAGAGTTAAGAATAAATATTTAATGAAGGAACATATTACTATATGAAGAATTAACTAATAAATTAGCAACTACTTCATCAAACTTATTATTACAAGCTGACAGATAACACACTGTCTTCTCGACGGCACGCACTCCTATGTTAACAAAAATGCTGCTTTGCTTTTGGAATGTACCCACATTTCTCCAATTGACACTATCAGTTGATGTAACACCACTATGTTATATTTGCCTACGCTTTCAACTTTTTTTCTGCACTTTGAACAGAGTGAAGTCCAAGTTGTTTAAGTCGTCCCTCCTGTTTGTCCAAATTTGTATATGACTACCAATACAGGCGTTAGGTGTTCGCTATGGATTTTCTGTTACTGCCCTTTAGAGTATATGAGGCCTAAACTCCATGCATTGTTTTGTAGTCTTATCAATGTCTTCTTCATTAATAATTGTTGTTCAGTATGTCAATTTCATTTATTTCACACTTACATAGTATATATATTAATGTATAAAAGTTCACTCCCTTATATTCATTCTGCATTCACGAGCCTTTAAATATTCTTTCAAATGGACTAACTTAAAAAATGGCACTTATACGTCTTACAATCTTAGGAAGGTTACTTTCATTTTCCAGTACACTCAACAATAATCGAAATAGAATGATTAACCACCTGTTTCGGTTATGTTGGCTCTACAGTGCTGTCTGCTATTCATCGTAGTTTTATAAAACCCCACTTTAAGGGGGGTGAACAATGAATAATTTATTCTGCTTGATCTAATCATTTGCTGATATAGATACACATTCTACTTTTATAGGCATTAAACCATTATTTACTCCACATAATTCACTACAATGTCCATAGAATACTCCTTATCTAGTTATATTTCAGATACTTGGTTTAATCTACCAGGTGTAGCATCAACTTTAATACCTAATGAATGTACAAAACTATGTATAACATCATTAGCTGTTACTATGAATCTAACATGAGTATCAACTGGTACAACTATTGAAGTATCAGTATCTAATAATCTTAATTTAGTTTCTTCTAACATGTTTTGTCCATGGGTAAACTTTCAAATCTTAGCTTGCGAACCTCCAAGGAAATCTCGCTAATTGTGCATTGCAACAGGCAGTGCTCCGATTACTATAGGTTGCACATCTAATAGAAGAAAAACTAAGAAACGAATTAATAATAAAGATTTTTTTGTTGTTTGGCAGTGCTCATAGTTGTCCAGTGTGTATGATATCAAGTTTTTTTCTTATTTCAAACTCTAAATATATATCATTTACGACTGTTCCAGATTAAAGTTCTATTCTTAATACCATAAATGTAGAAATCTGTCGACTTAAATATTATTAGAATAAACTATCTTAAACAAGAAATGAAAATATTACACTTATTTACCATCTTAAAAAGGTATTATTCGTTTCTCTATAAACCTAGCAATGTTATCTTTCTCAAAAAAAAAAATATTTAACTAAACTAACTCCTTAAATATTTTACTTAAGTCTGGTCAATGTAGAATTTCCCAATTAACCAAAATTCTAAGGGTATTTATACCCATTGGTGAAGTGTTTGTTGTCTAAATTTTGAATATATTTATTGTGTTTTTTATTGGCAGGCTTCAATTATATCTTAAAAACCCAAGATATTCCTGATGTCTCACTCAAGCCCTTTGTGCTTTGCTTGCGTCTATATACAGATCATTTTCTTTCTATACAATCCAAATCAAAAAAGAATATAATCGCAAGGTGCTTCATATATACATACTATTGTTTTTATAGAGAGTATGTGCCCGATATACTTTGCCAGATCCACATCAGCAATATTTGTTAATTTCACATCAAATTTTTAATTTCCCAAAAAAATACTCAAGCTCAAGCGTGAGATGCACTTTGGCAGCTCTATTTTCTGTTAATGTGGAGAATACTTTTATCGACCTGCTTTTGATGTATATATAGACTCTAGTGCAAAACTTTTAGTGAAATTACAAATATTTATTCAATGAGGTATTAGTTAGGCTGATTATATACTGATTTAAGAGTCTTTCAATAGCATTTAAACACTGACTCTAGTTTTGACCATTCTTGTTTAATCATCCGATCTAACTAACTTTCAAATTATAATATTACTTTATTTATGAATATTGCTTGGTTCAACTTCAAGGATTGCCCTTTAAGCAGCAAGTGTTTTACCATGTCTATGCAAATGTTTGTATTGTATAGGGTATACCGTGACCGCGTGCATTGTTTAGTCTTGTTTCGCTTACAGGAAACAATGCATAATTCGAATTAAAGTAGAAAAAACCGGTACTGTTTCAGAAGAATGAAATTCTTCGGTCACCGAAACCTTGTTACAATTTTTCTTTCAAGAAGTTGGAATTTGTGTCTATTCTGGCATGTAATTCGGGTTCTTTCACGTTTTGTCAGAATATTTTCTCACGCATATATCGAGATAAATTTCTGAGAAAAACTAATTAATATTGCAATCAAAAAACTGTTTTAGGCTGATCCTGGGAAGATTATAAGATTGATGTTGGAAGTTTCTGATTTAGATTCTATTGGAAATGAGGTGGTAGGTAATGAACTTAATTATCTACCATCTTTGGATTGGATAAGTGATGGGCCGCCATTACAAATTGAACATGGGAATTTTGAAAGTTGCCCTTCGATCAATATGTTGCCCTCAGAAGTACTATTGCAGATTTTTGGTTTATTAGATCCCATGACTCTAAATGACATATGGAAGGTATGCAAAAGGTGGAAGCAACTCGTACAAATGAAGGAAATATGGTACAAATCCTTCGGAAATGAATTTCAAACATTGGATTCATTCCCAACCGTCTCAAATTCTAAACTCTGGGTGACGGAATATGTCTACAGGATGAAATCGAAGAGAAACTGGTACAAGTCACAATTAACATGCCAATTGTACAAGATTTTTCCTGATGAATATCCTCGTTCTTCTCAATTCAAAGCTGATTTTGACAGCAAAAGGCTCTTCGGAAATTACTTTGGGTTAACATCATACAGTGGTGAATTCGTATCGTGCAATCTAATGAGCGGAAGGAATCTAACATTCATACCTAGTCAAAATGGTTCCAGAATGAGGTCAATTTTTAATCAACTGTATTTGATTCAAGTAGACGATTGGAATAATCCAAATTTAGTTAAAGTTAAAAACCTACAAGCTGCAAAAGCATCTGGATCTAACATAAAATCGACCATCTCTTGCGATGCTGGGGCCGAGGTTCACTGCTTGGATATCAAGGAAGATAATTCTCACATTTCCCTCTTTGACTTCATATCTGGTGATATTAGAGGTACTTTGATGTTTTGGAGTTTCAAAGGAAAGTTAATTAGACTGTTAAAATTAACTGAAAACCCTTTAGTTTACATCAAATCAGATTATAGATCAAAAGTGTTTGCAATTGACGCACTTCAGAACATTTATTATCTTGACGGAGAAAGTGGTGCAAAATCTATGAATTTGAGTATAAAATATGAAAATAATGATAACCTTCTCTTGAATAACTTTTCAACAATTTCAGGCAATCCATGGAATGTTGAGGTTGATTTTGGTTCTGGAAGAGCAATATTTTCAAGTGACAACAGAATACTTGTTGTTGATATGATCGAGTGTGAAGTTTATAAGTATTTGGACCTACCGGAGGGTACTCTGATTTTGAGTGGAAGTTTGCAGTCTACTAAGTTGAACAAATTGTATAAATATGAAGCTGACTTAGTGGGTAACGATGCTATAATGTATTGTAATTTACTCTCAAACAATTCCATAATTGTGTGGAACATTAGGGACAATAAGGAAGGTAATAAAATTGTCCCTCAATGCCATTTTGAATTGAGCGGAAATCTAGGGGCTGTGAACTGTATTGCCTTGAATTGTTTAGTAGTAGTAGTTGGGTACTCGAAGGGATTCTGCGAGATTTATGATTTATATTCCGGAAATTATATTCGAAATACTAAGAAGCAACAAAAATATTTTAAGATTCAGGAGGATTTTGACGTAACCCAGATAATTTTGAATCCAGATCCATTAGTTTCAAATGGTGTTGTTGTCACGGAAAAATTTGTCCAATATTTTCAATTTGGTGAATTGCCAAACGAAAATATGAAGAAGATTCGAGAGAAACCAAAGAAATTAAATAATTCACAGAAGGTGAATAACAGGGCAATAAAGATACAAATTGATGAATATGATCGACAAGAAGAAGAAGTTTATGAATCTCAACGATTAATTAACAAGTTTAATGGTGACTTTATGTCTAATGATATTGATCTGGATGATATTTCATTGGCAATAGCAGTGAGCCAAAGTGAAAGCGTGTTGAACAGTAACTCGTTGAGCGAGGAAGAGCAACTTAAATTGGCGCTCGAAATTTCGAAGGAGACAACACCCTCTGTTGCTGTAGCAGATTCGGAAGAAAAGTCTGAAGTTGACGAATATTCAAGACAACTTGCAGAAGCCTTAAGGTTATCTTTACAAGATTCTTAATTTATTAATATTATAAAACTAGAAGTAAATATTGTTTGTGTAGGCTTCAAGACAGGGTATTGTTCAAAGACTTAAGCTTACTCTGACAAATTGGTGATTTGATTGTTGATTAAGTTACAGATTTCTTCTTTGGTATATTTTTCCTCTAAATGTGGAAAATCGTACTTTCTATCACATATTGCCACCTTCATTCTCTTCCACTGCTGCAATTCAAAATCTTCTTCCACCTCAATTATTTTTCCATCTTTGACGGTTTTCTTAAGGTATTTAAACCCGCTATACATTCTGTACTTCAAGACTTGCTTTTCTGAATCATAAAGCTCTGGTTTGTCCATGAGTGTAATTGGGTCTAGTTTAGGGAAGTTACAATGAAGAGCAAAAAGAGGAAGAGCATCTTCGTTAAAATCTTCCTTCAATGAAGTCTTGAGATAATCAAGTTCTTCTGTAATTGTTTTTTTATTGGACTTGGCCTCGTCTAAAACATTGGTTTTGAATTGCCTATAATCCATCAAAGGGTCATGTTGGCCCATGGAAACACCCTTGTATTCCTTATTATCATCAAAATATCCATGAGTTTTGATGGAAGACTTTACTTGATAGAACTTCTGCTTAGTAACATGAGCCGCTGCTGGAAACGTATCTTTGTCACCCTCACCTGGCTCACCAAGAGAAAGAAGTTTATAATATACGGTAGGCCCATACATATTATAATACATCGATAAAAGGAGCGTTTTCGAGTGAGTAGCTTTGTTAATAAGAAGTTGACCCGATTCAGTTGAGATATCTGGAATAGCACCTTCTAAATCATGATAGGGGACTTCTGACTTATCTTCAGCTGTCACCAAAGCGATTGGCGAACTCAACGGTAATCGATTATATCTTACACGGCTCAGTTCATCTATGACAACTCCAGCGACATCGTAAAAAAGAGGAGAAGTTACTCTTTGCCAATAATCTGGCCAGGTAATCATTCCATATTCTGTGAATAATTGACTTTCAAAGAAAGGGTCTGGATTCTTTAATATTATATTATCTGCATCGACAAGTAACACGTTTTGAAAGGTGGAAACCATTAATGCCAATGATTTAAATTGATATGTAGCCAACTTCTTCGACCACTTTAACATAACTGAAGGTCCCAAAACATCTGGAACAACAACACAAGCAGCATTATGTTGAGGTAATACAGTCGTGCAAAATTCTAACTCTTTTTCATAATCTTTATACCTTGGCATAACGACTTCAATTGGTAATGTTGATCCAGTTTCACGTATTGACAATATTGAAAGGTATGCCAACCAAGAATACTTTCCACCTCCAACCAAAACAATACCACTAGTTTTGGGCTTGTAAGTAACTTCAAGGTTCAATTTTGGAAGTTCGTTCAACACATTGGCATGTTTTGTCTTTACGTCAGCAATTATTTCACTGGATACCTGAGCTTTATCCAAAAGATGCTGTTTGGTCTTGACCCCATCTTTTGTAGAATCGGTATACTTTATTGCACCATTCTCGTCATCACCAAGGTTAGGCTTATTTTCATTCATCAAATGGAATATATCATGCCAAAATTGGTGACTCGGTCTTGAATGGGAAGTTCCAACAACTGGTTTTGCAAAAGTTGGAGAATCCCATTGATGAGATTGGTACAATTTATGGTGAAAGGAAGTTTGATAAGCTGTTATTATAACAATAAATAAAACTGCTACACCTACAGTAGCTCTCCATATTCCACGAGATAGAGTTGGAAGTGCAAAAGACATAGTTCAATGAAGAGTTTGAAAAATAATAAAAGACTATAGAGTATGGTTTGTTTATTTTCTGGAATCAAGGAAGCGCATTTTCTTTTTATAAGTATTGTACATAAAACTTGAAAGAGAAAATGATTTATTTATTTTTGAATAATCATTTAAAACGATTGGGATTTATTAAAAGCAAGAATAATAAATAATAACAATGCTGTACAATGGAATAGGACTTCAAACTCCTAGGGGATCGGGTACATCTGGTTTTGTGGAACGAAATCAATCTTCTATAAAAGATAGCAAATCACAAGATAGTTCTCTAGGGGGGCTATATAAACAGAGACAACTAGAGAAGGAACGCGAGACAATACTCTCAAGGTCAAGATTCAAACAATCTGATTTAGGTATCCAAGATCACAATACCAAGCGTGCTATCGAAGTGAAATGTATGGAACTCAGGGATAAATTAGAAGATGAGGAAGTAGAAGATAAAATAATCGATGTTAGGGTGCAAGAGTTACGAATGCAGCTCCTTGAGAAGCACAAGCTGAGAGATAAGTCCCCAGAAAGAATACTAGCCAAAAGGGAAGATGCCCAAAATGAGAAAAATAATGGAGAATACCTGAAAGAGGGAAGAGAAGAAACTAGTGAAAGTCTCAAATACAAGTCTCGTTACACAAATCGTTTAGTTAGAGATATTTAGCAATACAAAATAAATCAGTATTAATTTCTAGTGTGAACTTATTGGTATTTCATATTTATAAATCAGGCTCTTCTGTGGATTCTTTCTGTATTTTAACAACATGTGTAGAATCGCTATCATCAAGATCAGTTTTCGTATTTTCGGGTGTAGATTGAACATGTATAACCTCTTCGGTTACGTCATCGTGTTGGTCGTTTGAATGGGCCTCGTCAGCTATAGTACTTCTCTCAATATAGACCCCATTCTCAAGATTATGGGGTACCATACCCGAATCACCTCCAGCTTCAGTCTCATGCGAATGATTACCAGAAACGCTATGTGTAGACTGCAGGTTTTTGACTTCAGAGTTTTCACACTCTTTAGTAACCTCTTTTGCCTCTACGTCAACCACATTCAAAATTTCTACTTCTCCTTCTTTTTCAACTTCTTTTACTTCTTCCTCAACTTCTTGGTCGAGTTCTTCTGAATTGCTTATTTGTTTCAAAATAAATTTCTCTCCACCCGTTTTGATGCCGTCACTGGGTAAGTTATCTTCTTCGTCGGCTCCTATTGCCTTCATATGATTTACTTCCCATAAATCTGCAATTACAATATTGAACTTGGAGCTAGCTTCAACAGTAGTTTCTTTTATCGATTTTGGTAATCTTTTCCCCTTTGGTCCCTTAGCTCTACCCTTTCTTACATCTGCAACAAATTTTGTCGGCTGTTCTTCATCGTCTTCTGCTTTAGTAACAATTCTTTCCTCTGCATCATTGCTAGTTTGCAATAATGCAGGAGCTACCATACCAGGCATTGCAATTCCTCTTCCCATTATTCCGTGTAAACTGTTACCAAATTTAATCTTATCAGACGACAATTTTGAAGGTCTTTTAGGAATAGAAGGTATAGAACTTTCTGTAGCAGAATTGGAAGCTGGTACCACTGGTTTTGAAAAAACAGGAGCTTGATTGTTAAACATCTCTTGAAAAGCCGCAATCTTCGATGATAACTTCTTAGGCTTTGGAGGTGGGGCCCTTGGTTTTGATTCATCTTGACCATTGGAAGTGGAATCATCAGGATTTTGTACCAATCTTTTAGGAACAGTCGGTGTTGAATCTGTAATAATCTCTTGTCCTATCTCATTGGTGTTCCCATTAGTATCAGATTTGAGGTCTTGTGAAACTTGCATAGGATCGATCTCAGATTGATGTGCATCACCTATTGCCGCAGGAGTTTCCTCCACATCCTCCTTCTCTTGGACTGTTTCTACGTCATCGTTGAAACTAGAGGAGTCAGAAGCAGGTTCTTCTTCAAATGTCTTGAAAGTAGTCTTTGTATCTGTATTGCCTGGAGTTAAATCTCCATCACCTTCAAGTTCGCCTTCCAGCTTTTCTGAATTAAGCTTCTTCTCATCATCCAGAAATGTAGCTGCTGTGCTATTTCTACTTTGAGCTTGTTTTTTTAATGGTCTAATTGGAATTTGTGGAATTGAAGAAGAACTGTTTGAAGTGTTCAACTTGGCTGGTCTAGAGGGGATGATTGGTTGTACGGAAACATTGTTGTCTTTTCTCTCTTCCTCAGTACTAACTTCAACAGTGCTTACCAGTTCAGGAAGGATAGATGGTAAAGAGGGAATTGCAGATGTGGTAGTATCTTCCTCTGAACTTAGAGGTATAATTTGTTCAGCGGACTCAACTGTCGTTGGGGAATCAACCTCCTTTGAGTTTTCCGCAATTCTTTCCTCTTCGGATATCACCTGCGACGGCAACTTAGTTGGCCTGGAAGGAATAATTGGCTCGTGGAGTTCAGTGATGTCTTGCGTTTTTATTTGAGGTAGAACTTGATCCACAGATTCATCCGCTTTTTTACCCGGTCTTGAGGGAACTTTAGCATCCATAGACTCTTGAGTAGAATTTCTGGATGGTCGTTGAGGAATAATTGGCTGATCATCCAATTCTTCGACAGTGAGTCTCCTCCCCGGTCTTGTTGGGACAATTGGTGGACCGTCCGTTAATTCGAGCAGACCGTCACTCTCTCCTTTTAAGTTGATTTCTCCATCTTTTTTAGTCAATGTGGCATATTCATTTTCGTTTCTTTCTTTGTTAGGTCTGTTAGGAATTGAAGGAATATCAGTGGAATCCAGCATCTCGGCAAAACTTCAATTTATAAAAATCCTGGATCCTTTTGCAACTTTGGTATTGATAAAGAGAAAAGACTTGTCAAGTCTAAGAATTCATATCTGACACGCGCGCCTTTCCAATAAACGAGGGGTTCTAAACATACAATCTTACACCTCAAACTGTTTAATTTTTTTGGTTTTTTTTTCTCATTTTTACAGTATAAAAAATCATGTTAGAGATAAATAGAATTAGTATAATTTATTTAAACATATATGATTTCTTCTTGTATACTTCCTTATTCTCTGCTCTTGGTCTATCTCATTTAAGAGTAGTTTAATCTGAAAATGTCATTGAAAACGAAGTATGAGTTACCTTCTGGCTTTAAGTGGAATACTTGAGAGTAACGTTGAGCGTTTTGTTCTTCGTCAATCAATAATTCTCCAGTAACCATTACTAAAATTTCACCATTTGGAGAAGATGGTTGAGCATCTAAAGTAGAAACTCTGTGAGCAACCTTTTGGAAAGGTAAAGATACAAGCTTTTCAACAATGTCTTTAGCACCTTGTAATTGAGAGGTTTCAAAGGTCAACATAGATTGATCCCTGTAAAGGTTACCTAATTGAGTTCTGTCAGAGTCGAACTGTTGGTAGTAAAAGGTACAGAATTCAGAAGCAACGGTGTTAAAATCAACTACAAAAAGTTAGTAAATCGTGTACAAACAAAAGTAAGGAAAATTAGGTGGAATCGAATCATCTAATCCATGTCATATAAGTATCAAGGATTAATATATCAGATGTAAATTATTCCACTTCATTGCAACATTATCATTTAGACAACAATGCTGTTCCTATACGTACCGGACATGGTGTGTAATTTGCAAAGTTATACTTATCTTAAGTGTTATAGTAGGTTTTTTTGAGTTCCTTAAAATTTAAAATTCGATTCATCGAAATTCATCGCACAAATACATTTTCCTGTACATGGAAGTTCTACATGTAATAAAGCAAAAATTAGTTAGTCGTAAATTGTATACATAGAGATTCATTAAGACATTTGGGAATAATCTTTGAAAATACCCTTCATATGTGTATTTGTGATCTTCCCTCTTCTTGCCTTTTTTTGTTTTTTTTCTTGGTGTTGAGGTTTCTTCTTTAATATCATTGGATCGGCACCAGTAGGCTTCAAACTATTATCAACCAATGCTTGATAGAGGTTGTCAGGATCAGGTAACTTTACATTACTCCACATTGTGCAAAATTCCTCATCAATTAATCCCATTTCACCTCCTAAATTAGCCCAAATATATCTTGGAGAATTCTCCTTTTTCGTTTTTAATACTAATATTTTTTGTTGTGTTTCTAATTCACTGATTGCTTCCAAGCAACCGGTCCAACCATCCTTTAAATCTTTAACTGCAACACCTTTGAAAGTAGGTTGCAGTCTAAGAAAATTCAATAAATCATCTGAGTTACGTATATTATGTAAAGAAACGTACTCAAGTGTATTTTTCGTCGAATCAAACTTAATTCTTTCAATCTCTTTTAAAAGTGGTAACAATGTTGCATTGATATCAAAACTCAAGTAGTCTTGCAATTTTGTTATAGAAACAGGTGCGTCCTGTTGTTTTATATATTCAACCGCAGTCAATAATTGAGTTGAAAGATGAGACCCAGACATTTGTCCAGTGGCAGCTCTTTGTCTCTTAAACGCTTCAGTAACTGTATCAGTTGTTGATCTTTTCAAGCCATTGGTAGTACTGACCTTGTTAGTATCTACCACTTGTGGCTCGGGTGCCTTCTGAGGTTGAATTGCTCGACGTGGAACTACTACAGAAGGACCACTTCTAATTTTGTTTTTGAATGCAGATAATTGTGCTGATAAATCTGACATTATTGTTCCTGATCAATGCTTAAATTTGAATTGAGAGTGTGAATGAATCTAAAATGTGGAGATCTATCTTAAGTGAAGGATCTAAGTATATAAATGATATGTGTTACAAAAACTGGCTATTCACCCAGATTAGAGTCTACTTTCACCTTTTCATTTCTTGAACTACTTGACTTTTCATACACTGCTAATCATACCTTGTCTGTACACGACCAGTTAAAAAAAAAAATGAATATTTAAAAGGGAAGGGAAAAAAATTTCCCCTTTAATAATTTTCTTTTCTTTTCTTTTCTTACAACATGAATTTCTTAGTGACTCTTATATCATTTGATAGCGTTAACATTGTGCTATGGATGTAAGGGGTTTTACTAAGGTTTTCTAGAGAAAACTTAAACCCAGCTCTAAAACCATCGCTGTTGGAGGTCGCCCTTTGCATAGCATTGTTGGCTGATCCATGAAACGGTGATGACCTGAAGTCTGGAACATTTTATTATCAAAACAACCGAATGTTCGTTCGTTTGTAGAACTTATATTTTTATTAATTGCGATTACATTTTATTAATATTAATACTGGACCATAGACCTATTTGAAATTTAACTAAAATAATTTTCACCCATTCTTCCTCTTCTAGTTTGTTCTCTTCTTGTGTTGTACTCAAAAGCATCTAAAATTTCATCTCTGACAATCCTTGTTGCTAATGTATTACCTTCTGCTGATTTTAAATCAATTCTTTTAGCCCACAGCAAATTCTTATACATTCCTGAATCCGTCAAGTCAATAACAAGGTCTTGAGTGCAATGTTCACAACCTATTCTACTTAAAACTGATGAGGTATCGAGGCTTGCATCATCTTCTTGGGATTCATCATCACTCATCAGACATGGTGAATCGTTTAAAAATTCACTTAAAAATTCTTGCACTGATACTTTGGTGAGCCATATCATTGAAGAAAGATTCAAATATCTCAATGTGTTAAATTTTCCAAATCTATTTGAATGGATCTTGGCAATAGTTTTAAGAAGCTCCATTTCCGGGAGTCTGGTGAGATATCCGGTGTTTATTGATTTAAGGTTCAAATCTGAAAGGAACACCTTTCCATCACCCTTGTTGATATAAGCCATATCAGCAACTGCTTGTGGTAAAGGAGGAAGTAAACTATTGTACCGAGGACGAGTAGGAGGATGGAATGAGTAAACAGATGAAGCTGATGAAGCCCCAAAGTTATTACTAGTATTATTATTGTTGTTGTTGATATTACTAAGGTTGAAGTTATTGTTTGCCTTAAATGACCCAGTGAATACACTTCCTCCGGCGACAGCATGATGCAACGTAGATCTAATACTTGCAGAAGAAAATGGGAAACTCCTTAACGAATCTTTATCACTTAGGGCTCTGATCAGATTAGAACCACAAAAGCTTGATTCATCGTTAAACGTAGGAGTAGACATCATCTTATTTATTGTAAACAACAATTCTTTGGAATAATTATTCATTAGGTCATAAGTTTGATATTTGTATGCCATTTTCGGGTTAATCTCATAGTCCACTGAAAGTGAAAGATTGGCTAGGTTTATAGAGACCAAATTTGGACATAGATTAAGGGTGTGAATAATGTAACCAATAGGAATATCCTTTGAACTGGAATAATTATATAATAATTTATTCATGGATGGATGGGGATATTGATACAATCTACGAGAATGAGGCAGACAAGGTATAGTTGGAGCATCTGATATAGGGTCGGTATTGTCATTAGGTCTTGCTCGTGAATTTTCAATTTCAAGTCTCTGTCTCTTTCTATTCTTAAAATACTTTGAAAGCCTTTGCATCTTACTGGCAGATGATGTTGATCTTGATGATGCCTTTGACCGCATTGAATAATTTGCAGATCTTAACGATCTTGCCAGAACTTGACTGTTTGATCTTATTTTAGTTAAATTAAATGATGAAGCGGGTTGAATTGAATATAATGGATTTGATTTAAATTTCCAATCTCTCCATCCTGCTAATACAAATGGGGGTGGGTCTTCGAAGTGAACCTCGTCTGTGCTTCTATTATTAATATCTAATGAATGCCTAGATCTTAGGAGCCTTTGGTGTTCGAATTCAGTTTGTTCGTTTTCTTCATCTTCTTCTTCAATCCCGAAATTGCTTGGTTTGATTCCTGATAAATCAATTTCTCTGACATAGAGTCCTACTTCAGAATTAAGTCGAAGATATGTTACGAATTGGGCAAATTTGAAAGTTGATGTAAACGACAATGATTCATATAAAAATGGTTTAGTCAATTGGTAAAATTGCTTGTTGATAAGGATACAGCACTTGTAATCATCAAAATCATCAACTAACTCCAAAATGTATTGCAAGATTTCAATCGGGAGGTTTTTGAATTGTAGTGGAGGTGCCGGGGGGGGTTGTACTTGGTTTGTGAAGAAACTACCATTGTTGGTGGTTGTAGGACTTGAATTCAAATCTATTAGATTCGAATTCGAGTTTGGATTCGGATTCGGATTCGGATTCTGGTTTGAAATATTAATCCTCATCGACAAAATTGATGTTCTTCTTGAAACATCACCAAGTAGTGATTTATACTTCATCTTAATCTTGGATTTAGTGTTAGTAGGCGCATTTAGAGCCGGTAATGCAAGATCATTTTGTGATATTGGAATCAATGAATGAGTTTGATAGTCATATCTTGCATGAGGTGAGAGCAAGGACCGATATGGAGGCAAGTACGAGTGGAAATCCAATTGGTTGTGTGATAAGTTATCTGTATTAGCCATCAGAGTTACGATTAACTTCTTTTGATAAAGAACTTATACTTCTTTAAATCTGTAAGGATTGAACTATAGTTTAATGAAAATGCACACGACGTTGTGTGAGGATCTCGATCAAGAAAATATAGGGGTTGATAAAGTGGGGAGACAGTTCAAGAAACGCCTGAGTGAGTTAAAACACACACGAAAGGAGGTTGTAAAGTAAGTTAAAGTGATAGTGCTAGTGATGTTATTAAAAAAAATTGTAACCCACAGTAAATAAAGGTGGTATTGAGATGAGATGATTACAGCACAAGCAACACTGCTTTTAATATGAAACAGGTTGCGTCTTTTTTTTTTATTATTTTGATACCGCCCCTCCATAATTATCCCCCTCCCCCCTTTTTTCGAGTACAAAAAATAACAAAGAAAATATCGAGAAAACTGCAAGAATACAACGTCGTAGGATGCATATAGCAGATACAAAACTAAGTTGAGGGGGGCGGACCGCAGCCTTGCTAGCCTACTAATCACTTATCGATCTTTTTGACCTCGGCTTAGAATTTCTTTATATAATATACATAGTTGAACCTTTTCGATCTTAGTTTCGTTTTCGTTCGCTCAAATCATTTTAATAAATTCTTCGTATATTGAGTAGTTTGAGTTTGGTTAAAGCCACTCACTCTAATTATAAAAATACTATATATTGCTAATATAATTCAAGGGGATGATGTACTTGGTGGAAAATTGAAAAAAAAAAAAAAAAAAGGGTTGCATTTTTAATGGTTGTTGCTTGCATTTGAGGTAGCTACTCCGCTGGGACCCCTATTTGGGGAGGTCGATTGCTCCTAGCTTGCCTTCCTTCAGGAGATGACATCTTACAAACAGGATATTTGGTAATTATTCTCGGTGTAATTAGGTAGTCGCCTTGGAGCGGCGTGGTCACTATCTCTGGCTTTGTATTGTATTCAAAATAGAATGTCCATTATGTGGCTTTCATGTACGATACGAAATCCGATAAGAAATGTGCAGGAGGAAAGATGAATTAGTTGCAAATTTGAGCGTGACCTAAATATGGTTGCACAGTAAAACACAATACACAATTATTTCGTATGCTTAATCGCCGAAAATACATCAATCGAATACAGTACTTGTAATAGCAATACTTATATTTTTATTGTATTCATTGCACTTGTAATAATTGTGGCCATACGTTGTTGCGTAACACAGTATAGTAGTTGGTGTACGGGTTCATTTTGAGTATCTCTAGTATAGACTATAAAGAAATAAATTGGAAGATGGGCAGAAGTGAATTAAAATCCAATTATTATTTAGTTTGAGTAGATTTAAAGAGAAATTGGTAGCAGTAGATTTAACCTTCGCTTTAGCAATGAATGAATTAATTTTAAAATAAATCTTAGAATTTTTCTTTCATTATGAGAAAAGTACTTCAAAAATTGTATATTATGATGGTAAAACTTGGTTAAAAAAAGGAAGTACACATATAAACCAGATTATATTAATAATGAAAAAAGTCGATCCTTAAAGAGTAAATCAAAAAAGTCGATCTTTAAAGAGTAAATCATGCAAATGGGTAATTCCTACAAAAAAAAAAGAAAATTGGCACTAGAATGTAGAAAGTGCTTTGCATTTACCAGCTTAGGCCATCTGTTGCGCATCTTTTATTTTACAAGGCTTTTACGAATTAAGGCATAAAAAAAGGGCCACAATTTATATATTATTTTGAGTCCTGGTGGAACACCTTTGTATTAAATTGCATTGGATTCTTTGAGGGAAGCGAAGAAAAGGTAATTTATTTTTTAATGATCTCAAAAAACATGAAATTTACCAAATAAGATTGACTGAGAAAGAAAACAGTTAGTAAAATCAAAAAAATCATAGATGCAGAATGACATTATAGTCCGTCAAGCCATCTCTCTCAATAATAGAGCTCCCAGAAGGTTCTGGGGAGCCGATGCTGCCCCTGCCGGGAATGCGTTAGCGAAGCGTCTTATTATATATATATATAAATCATATTATATATCTCTCTAATCAAAACCTTCACCTTACATTATCTAATGGTGAATTATACAATTTTGGCTATTACCTTCCCATTTTGTCAGATACGTCAGAAATGAAAAGTTTAAAAAAACAAACAAAAAAACGTTGAATATACAAAATATCTCTTAATGTACACCAGAAAATAAAAAAAAAGAAGAGTCTAGACCTTGGATTATTGACGCAGAGAAGAATAAAAAATAAATGGGAAAGAAATCAGATACTGGAGATGTGATTAAAAACTGGTTCAAAAAATGTAGGTAGTAGGTAGGGGGTGGGTATTTAGAAAAAGAAGGAGTGATGTCAAATGTGAAGAGGTGGAAAGAAGGTTGGTTGCTGCAAAATAATTTACGAAGGAAATAATGCATGTGCAAAATTTCCAATAAAATATGCGTAGAAAATAAGCCTTACGCAAAGGTAAGAATAAGAGAAATATTTGTAAATATATATGTAATAGAAAGAATATTAAACTTTACGCCGTAGGAGGCTAAGGGAGTAATAATCGAGAAGATGGATGATAAGAAGCGGGGCGGAAATAAAGAGACGTCAGGCGCTTCATGCGATCCGACACCAACAGAGGGATTAAACGGTTAATATTGTGGCTCACACAGATTTTGTTGGAAATCAAACGGCAAAACGAAGGGTTTGGAGGAAAGATAGGCTGAAAAGAGTAGAGGAAGGGCTGAAAAAAAGAAGAAGAAGAAGGATTTTTGATAAAGTGTGAGTTCATCTTAATAACCAAATCGGGTTACGGTACCTTAGTGGGAGGTGATCTTTTTTTATTCCCGTTATTCCCGTCACCGAGTTAGCTGAATTTCAAGAATACGACGGGGATGAATAATAATAATAATAATAAGGAGAGTGAAGGGCTTAAGATTGAGTAATCGGATGAATATAAGGGAGAGTTGAAGATCAAGGAAGGAAAAGATGAAAGGAGGGGGCGGGGTTGGTCTTTTATTTTTTTTTTTTGATAGTTTATGTTATATTTTATTATTATTTTTTATAATTTTTTTTTTCAATATGTGAATTTATTTTTATATTTTTAAATTTATATGTATATTTTTTTTTTTTGGATATTGCAATATCCGTATGTTTTCGGAACAAATGATTACGGGTTGAAGTTAGTTCCGAAGTATGGACCACTTACGAATACGGGATTATTTTATAGGAAAATTGCCTTTCAAAACTTTTTGTGAGGGTTTTCATGCAATTTGTTTTTTTGGAAAGTCTCCGTCCACACATATATATCATTCAAAAGCACATGCACAAATGGTGTAGAAACATATTGGAAAAAGAAAGGGAAATGAATAAAAGAGGAGGAAGTTAGCAACGGAAGGAAGGGATGTTATATAAATTAAGAGTGGAAGAGAAAGAGAAAGGGAAAGGGAGAGGGAAACGGAAACGGAAAGGGAAAGGGAAAAGGAAAGGGAAAAGGGAAAAGAAAAAGGAATAAAGGGTAGCCCATTTGGGATTTTCGATCCCCTCTCAAAAAACATAGCCCTTTCAACGACGCATGAATAAACCCTCTTAACCAGGACAACATAGGGATTATGCATGAATTCACTGCGCATGCATGATGCAGAAAAAAGGTCAGACACACACACTTGTCATGGGCGACAAAGTTCGGTTAAGCAGATATAAACTTGACCAGATCCTACAATCAAAGTTTTTCACAAAAGCACAAATTTCAATAACACTCACTTTGACAAGTTAGGTAGAGCGTAAAAAAACTGGGCATTTATTTACTCAGAAAGTAACGTAAGAGCAAACCGTTCAATAATCCAGCTCCACGGTGACATAGTTGCATCTCAATCCCATAACTAATATTTTTTGTCTCTTTCACACTTTGGTTGCTTTTCAAGGAGTAGCTGGGGAAGTAGAAAATAATTAAGAGGAATACGTAAAAAAAATAAAAAAAAAAAAGGAAAAGAAAAATAAAAATAAAAATAAAAGCAAGGGAAAAACCGAGATAAATCAAGGAAACCAAAATTTGTATTTTATTATAATACTTTCAATTACTATTCCGTTTCGAGTTCAGTATTGTACAAAGAGCTGTTTCGTTACATTACCATAGTTGTGTTAATATATATATTAGTTGGTATAGACAACTATCTATCTATCTATCTATCTATTTATCTGTTCATTCACAGATATTCCTACATTTCGTTTGTTACTCACACTCTACAGGAAGTTTGTTTGTTTGTTTCTGAGGACCCCTCGTGCCAATCAGGAAAAGGTTGGTATATTGAACCATAAAATTTACAACAATAAGATAATTTGATGTCAAACTCAGCTAAAATAACTCCATCGTATTACGGATACGTTGGCTCGACTAACGATGCTTTATTGATCATTCAAGCAGTTATCGAAAAACAATTGGACCCTATACCTAGAAGACCCCACGAAAGAGAAAGACCCTCTCTTATCAAGTCAGGAAATGTGTTTGTCTTTGTAGAAGAACAATCTGGAATTAAAAGATGGACCGACGGCATTGCCTGGTCTCCATCAAGAATCTTAGGGAGATTCCTTGTATACAGAGAATTGGATAAGCACTCTCTCAGTGAAAAGGATGATAAGAAGAAGAAGAAGAGAAAGACAAGTTTTGACCAGGATCCTTTGGACCTGAAACAGTTGATGCCACCTGCACAACAATTACTTCAACCATCTGAACCATATAATGACGAGTTTAACAAGCAATTAGTTGGTTCATTGGTCAACTCGTATGTATTCAAAGACCAGGGTTTAATAAAGAAGACATTATCATTATCATTAGCAACTCCTAAAGATATGAAGTCTTCTCTTTTACATAATCCAACCCCTAGCTCTGCTGCCTCTTCAAGTCCGTCAGAAAAGAAGAAGGATAATGACAAATATACCATCCATCTCATCAGTTATTATAATGCTGATGATGTATTAAATGGCAAACTTCAACGTCCATCTGTCACTGATTTAAAAGATTTGAGTATTCCTAATGAACTTTGGAGTGCAATTAAAGAGAGTTCTCTTGGAGGTAAGATTCCAATTGAAGATGAAGCCTTTTATTTCCTTGACACCAATTATCAATTGCAGAACATGTCTTCATTACTGCAACAACCAACTCACCAACAATCAAATTCTGGAAATACTGGCGGTTTGGTCCAGAACGGTGCTCACTCCACTGGAGGGGGTCCACCACCACCACCGCCTCACCACCAACATATGTTACAACCTGGATTATATCTTTCACAACTGCAAAATAAGTATAACGGTCAGATGCACCTTCTTCCCATCCCAATTCAACAACAACAAGAAGAACAATTACAACAACAAGGGAGTCAACAAACTTCAAATTCAATGTTACCTCCTCCACCTGCTTCTGGACAAGGTGCGAATGAATTAACATTCATCAATCCTTTCACTGGGTCTCAAGGAAATTCTTCAACAGCGGGTAATTCTGGTAATAATTATGGTTTTAGTGCTTCGACTGGTTCGGGCCTCCCTTACTATAATAACTACCTTACTCCTCAACAACAGCAACAACAACTGCAACAACAGCAGCAACAGCAACACCAAAATCCTCAATACTCGCAACAGCACAACTACTTGGAGAATTCAACTAACAATTCTTCAAACACCTATACTAATACATCTTATCCCCAACCAAACTTCCCACCTTTCCCTCAACATTTTCAGCAAATATACCAGCAGCAGGCACAACAATTGCAACAACCTCATGGATCAATACTGAACTCTAGTGAATATTCAATTGGTGGAAATTCAAATGGTTCTATTTCTTCAATTGGATCTACAGTTGTTGAAGGAGGAAATGGAGGAGGATCAATTTCGAGTATTTCTGGTGCACCTCCATCTGCAATCAAGAAAGGAAGAAATAGCATTGGTCATAGTAATTGGTTTACTACATCAAGCTCAGGCAACCCTAACCCTGGTGGTTATGTTGCCCCTCCACCTCCACCAGTTAGCCTTGGACAATCAATTGGAGGTGACGCTGTACTTCATCATCATCACCATCAAAATACAGAAGATAACCTGTCATATGTTACTTCAAACTATAGTGGAGCTAGCTAAAAATCAAAAAAAAAAAAAAAAAAAAAAAAAAAAAAAAAAAAAAAAGAGGAAAAGGATTGTAAATGATAATAATAATAATAATACTTACGAGGTTGCTTAGCTTACGCGTTATTAAGACAGATTATTGATGATTTATATACAAATATCAATAAAATCAGAAAATTCGTAAAAAGCGTTTAAGGATTGTTAGCAAGCCTTATAAAATTCTATTCCAGAGTTTGTCTTCGCATAAGTTTCTTTTATCTACGCAATTTCACCTAATCCAGTAACTTATATGTCTCCTTTAGAATTTTTCACTTTCGTCTCACTGCGTAACGGGTTTGTCTTGATGACCAAATGTCTATATATTGAAATCCTGCACTGGGTCGACTCTTCAATATTATATGTTGGCAATCGACTACGTAAATTTTTCACTTAGATTGTTACAAGACTTGGAAAGGACAACTAAAAAGAAATACTCGAGCCTTTGTGCTGCTACAGAGTACCATGTTACAGGGTAGTTACTTGGAAAAAAGACGCAAAAAATAAAGAAAAATCTTCTATAATACTTTTTTTTTTTTACATGCGTTATTGATCATGATAAGAGATCAGAGAAGAAAAGTGACATACATAAAATCTATTGCTACTTTGTAAGTAGCGAAAGGGAGGAGGGAGGGAAAGAGGGAGAGATGGAGGGGAGAGGCGGGTGAGGACAGGATAGGTGACATAAGAATTAAGAATTCCAGAAGACTGCTGTACTACTTGCCGTCAATCCGCGATCCCTTTAGTTTAGTGATGTAAATCCCTTATCATTATCTTCATCATCATCATCATCTTCATCTTCACTTTCACCAACATCATCTCCTTCATTTCCGTCGTCTTCATCTTTTTTTTTTTCTTTTTTTTTTTTTTTTTTGTTAGTAATACCAGTTTACATAGTTTTGCAGCAACTTGTGGGGCAGGGGGCCTGCATGGAAGTATGCAATCTTTGATTAATACTTACTCAAGATTCTGAGAAAGAGAGAATTGTATGCCGGAATATATTTAGAATGATGAGACGCCGTCATAAACGGAACCCCATGTAAGGATAACAATTGATACTACTACTCAAACAATAAATTGAATTGAAGTATTTAATTTATTTAGCACATATAATATGTCATCTCCAGACCCAGACATTCTACTAATTGAATATATATGCAATACAATTTTTGCAGATTATTCAATTAACAGAGAACTTTTAATCAATTGGCAAGTTGAATTAATAGACCTTGATAATGATAGTCTATTGGAAATAATTGATCAAGAAATTATTATTTCCGAGCCATTAAAATCTTTTAACACTACTCAATTCCAATTAACTCACTCTTTAAAGAATATCTCCACCCACTTTGAACACATATTGTCAGATTTATCTTCACTCGAAGATGAGATATACATTGATTTTAAAATAATTATCATTGAATTGATTTTTTACTTGATTAACCTGTCATATGCCCTTCGACTTCAATTGAATCAGTTAAAAATTCACGATTTATTTGTCGACTTTTTAATTAAACTGCTTCAAGGATTGACTGATTTGAATACCATCTTTCTTGCGGACCATTTAAGCAAAGTAATTATCTTACTATTCGAATTTGGTTGTGATGTTAAACTGATAAGAAAGCTAATTGTGCCAGTTTTTGACCCAATAAAACTCCCAAATGATTCTTCAAGGTTATGCCTTCTTAATATAATTAATCAATTGTATGAATTTTACCCCAGTCAATTTGACTTCTTTATATTACAAGATTTTCAAAAATCTTCCGCAATTGTTGCTTTGCCATTAGAAACCACTACCCTGAAGTTATTGACCATTAACACATGGTTTAAGAGAGCAGGAAAAGAATCAACAAGGTCTAAAAACACAACCACAACGTATTCTCTCTCTACACTATTTGTCCTATCTACTTCAAATTCAGTAGCTGATTCATCTTCATTCAAAGTTCAAATCCTTAACGGAAGGCAATTTAGAATAGAGTTATTAAACCATCAATCAAATTCCAGAATGCAATTTTCTTTTAATCAACAAATTCAATATAATCAAAATAATCAGGGCTTTACTCATTTGACTTTTACATATGACCTGTACAAGAATCTTAATTTGTTCATTGATGGGGTGTATAGTGAATCCATTCCTTGTCCCGAAATTTATAGAGTTATTCATACATGGAACAAAGTTTACATTGGACCACCTTCTTTGGAAAGTCAATCAGATTTTCTTGATAATGATGATTGTTTTAGCCATGGGTCAGATGAATTAATACTTCGACAATTGACTATTTTAAATGTTGATATATCACCATTGTGGGTATCTTTACTCTACAATCTTGGTTTAGGTTATAGCTGGGATTATAAAGATCTCACTAATGAGAATTTATATCACTTGTTAAATCAGTTAACGTTTAGTGGATTTATGAATTTTGCTCTTTCCATGAAAAACGGAGGGAATGATAACCATGCTACCAAACAACAAATTAATTTAAATAGCGAATCTATTAATATGGTCCACACTTCCGCTTCAGGAAAGAACAAAATTAATATTAACAATAATATTAATCACACTGGAGGAAATGGAGGAAAACAGAGAAACAAAAAATCTAAATCAAATGGAACTAATAGTGATTCTTCTGAAACATTCTTTGACAGAAATTATCTTGTTTCTGCCTTATTCAAAGAAAAGCCAAAGCAGGAGAATTTATTGTTTGATACAGTCGGAAACAGTGCCTTGACAAACATTCCAAATTCTCCAGGGACATCTACAAGACTTCTTTTTCATAATTCGAGTACAATCCACACCTCTCTATTTTCGATTGGTGGAACTACGCTCTTCCTCAGGTTAATGGAAACATTTTCCAAGAAAGGTTCATATGATGGAATTTACCGTTGCATCAAGTTTATATTTTGTTTGATAAACACAAATTGGAGATTTGCTAGAGAATTTGAAGATTTGGATGGTTATGGTATTATGATGGTGCTTTTAAGACAGTATAAGAATAATAATAATAATAATAATAATAATAATCAAAACCTTGAACATGATATCCTTGGTTTAATATTGCTTAATCTAGGTATCTCTGAAGAAAATCGTTACGAGTCATTGATTTTAAATCCAATTGGTTATAGAAGTTTAGTATTAAATGACTTTTATGTTAAGCTGGGAAGTGATACGACAGAGAAATGGTTCAAACACTTTGAATTGATTTTAGACAACGAATCAAAATTTTATGACATAAATTCCCAGGAACTACAAAGAATAAGAGCCATTGTTAGATTTATACAAATAATGAAGAGTAGCGATACCAGTGGTAATGGTAATATTAGCAACCAAAACAACAACCATGTTGAAGAACCATCCTCTCCTGTGAATGGAAACTTTGATGTCAGAAAAAGTTTTGAATTTAAAAACTTTGAACAAAGCCATGCATCAAAAGCTCTACAAGTACTTCTCGAAAATGATACTTCAATTGAAAATATTCGTTCCGTGTCTCTTTATACGATTTACTCGATTTATTGCAACCCAATACCCAATCTTACATCCCTTCAGGCACTTACACACACACTTACCCAAACTTCGTCGATAAAAACGTTAAAGAAATTTTCTAAATCTATCTCAATTCATTGGATTTTGCTTCTTTTGGATTATCACACAAAACGTGAATATTCCAAACAAGTGACTACTTGTGGATTAAACTTACTTGTCCAATTATTAAGTGTACTTGGTTCGTCTATTATTAACCGGTTTTTTCAAATTAATCATGGGATTGATATTTTAACTCATTTCTTGAAGGATTGGTGGCAAGATGATGATACTGTGAAATTGATTTACAGATCTGCCTTTGAAGGTAATAATGATGGAATTTCACAAAGGTTAGCTTTGCCAGAATTTTTAATAATTTTAAACAATCTTGCTTTAAGTAGTGTTTTTACGTTGACATCCCTTAATAGTAGGATTTCCAGTCCATTAACAAGTCCAAGGTCTAGATTCGGACCAAGTTCACTGCCACAGAGGCAACTACAACAACCCGTTTTGGCGAATTCCTTTGATGTTATTCATTTTCTAAATGTTTACGCCGACCTTCTCCAACATGGTTTAGACAGCAGTAACTCTCAGTTACACCTTTTTTACAAAACTAAAGAATGGTTGGATGGAATATTTGAACTTATTGGGCAAATAAAAATTGTTAATAAGAACAAAGATTTTGATATTGATGAATCAACCCAATTTATTTCAACATATAACCAATTCATAAGAATAATTTCAGCAACTTTCATTGGAGAAATCCTGAACCCTTCTAAATTTTTCAAAATATTTAAATCATTAAATGAATTTACTAAAAAATTGGTCCTTGACACAATTTTCCCTAGAATATTTGATCACATAAATCAATTTATTTCGATAACAGATGGTGAGAACGAATCTGCATTTTACGAAGGTGTTTTAGAATTGTCATATTTCTACATTTCGGAATTTCTTGATCAAGGGTACAAGGTTAGTTCGAATGACTTGGATGTTTTCGTAACCTGTTACTTATCAATTATTGAAAAGTACGGTGGAAAGAAGCTACCTGCTTCGCTTGGCTCTTTGATTATTGTTAACATTATTAATAAGCAATTGAATGATGATCCAGTCGAATTTGAAAATCTCACGACGGACTTGTTATATAAATTGGTTTCCATATTACAGGTTCTCAAACAGGATAATTTGATTGATTTTGTTGCAATAATGCTAGCTTCATTCTTAAAACTTTCATCTCCTCCTCATTTGGATAATTTTTTTAACTTGCTTCGTACTTGTTTTCTTTCAAACCAAGCCCAATTAAAGAAAAATGAAAATAGAGAATATCAAATTATCATTGACTTTTTGGAACAACTTGTGACTAAGAACGATGATGATACATTAAAATATTTACAAAGACATTCAACGTTGCGTAATATTGTCGGCAAGAGAGTGCAGGAGATCAGAGGTAAAATCTCTACTATTGAACTGGGAAAGTTGAATGTATTGGATATGGCAAGCGTGATTGGCGATGGTATGAGTTGGAGGAACAACATGTTCGTAGAATCATGTCAAAAGGATTGCGAACAGTTAAAGATAAATATAATAGAAGGGGAGTCTATGAAGTATAATAGATTTGTGCAAGATCAACAAGAAAATGTTCAATACTGCGTTGGGAATTATCATGGTAAGAAAATTGACATTGCAAGATTAATTGACGTTGACCAATATGAAAGAGGGGTAGAGTACGTCTTGGACTACATTGAAGGTGCTGATAGAATGAGGAAAAGAATGGTGATTGAAGACCAGCTAAGTGAATCTGAGAAATTAACTTATCACATAAGTGTTCCGGTAAAGTCGAATACAAAAGGAAATAACCTTCCACCTAAATCAAGAGCCTCTTCCACGCTTGCACCCATATCATCCACCGTTGCATCAATGGTAGGCGTGGTAACTTCAGCTGCAACATCCACTGCGGCTGCTATATCTGGAGGTAATGGCAATAAACAAACTCAATATAGATCTCACTTTGAATCCATGAATGACGAACTCGATTGGGAAGTGGTCGACGAAGACAATAATCTGATTACTACAAACCAACTGGATGAATTTGAAATGATAGAAGAACTTCCAACGGACAAAAACCGTAAAGTGATCAGATCTCTATTTATGGGAGATCATATCCTAAATCTTTGGAATATTAGTCAGATAAATGGATTAGCCCCAATTGAAAGTTTAATGATATTAGGTCAAACACATCTTTATTTAATTGAAAATTATTTTCATAGTGCAGACGGCGGTGGGGTAATTGATGTGGATGAGGCACCTATTTCATTAAGGGACCCATACTTGCAATTAGTGAACAATCAGCCAAATAAAAGTGAGAATCCCAATTCCACATCTCAACATAGAAGTAAAACATGGAGTTTAGATAAGTTATCATTTATTTCAAAACGTCATTTTCTCCTTAGAGATGTTGCACTTGAAATGTTCTTTAGTGATGGTGCAAGTATTTTGATTACCTGTCTTTCCACTAAGGAAAGGAATGGTATTTATAAAACTTTACACGGGATTGCAAATAATAACGAAAATCAAGTTACTCACGTTCAACTGCAGTTACTGGTCAGTTCAATTTCAAAATTATTTGCTGGGTCTGGAACTGGAAATAATAATGGTCACCATACTTCCAATTCTGGAATGTTGGGTAACGTAGCTTCTGAACTATTTTCTCCATTCAGCGATTCTCTAACTGATGCCACAAATAAGTGGCGACAAGGAGAAATTTCCAATTTCTACTATCTTATGATTATCAATACACTTGCAGGTAGAACTTTTAATGACTTAACTCAATATCCTGTCTTTCCATGGGTAATTGCTGATTACACTAGTGAAACTTTAGATTTGAATGATCCAAAAACTTTTAGGGATTTATCCAGGCCAATGGGTGCTCAAACTCCGGATAGAGCGAATCAGTTTAAGGAAAGATATGAAGCGTTGGCCAGTTTGAATGACGACTTTGATTCAAATCCTCCATTCCACTACGGTACCCATTATTCCTCGGCAATGATTGTTACATCATACCTTATCAGATTGAAGCCATATGTTCAATCGTATTTGTTACTACAAGGTGGGAAATTTGATCATGCAGATAGACTATTTAATTCCATTGAAAGAGCTTGGACAAGTGCTTCAAGAGATAATACTACTGATGTGAGAGAGTTGACTCCAGAATTTTTCTTTTTGCCTGAGTTTCTCTTAAATAGCAATGAATTTGAATTTGGGAAATCACAAAGTGGTGAATCAATAAGTGATGTTATATTACCCCCTTGGAGTAAAAATGATCCGAAGATGTTCATTGAAATGAATAGAAGGGCATTAGAACTGCCATATGTATCAGCTAAATTGCACCTTTGGATTGAATTAATTTTTGGCCACAAACAAAGTGGACCAGAAGGGGTGAAAAATATAAATATTTTTCATCATTTGTCATACAATGGAGCTATAAATTTAGATAACATACATGATGAAGTCGAAAAGAGAGCAGTAATTGGTATGATCAATAATTTTGGCCAAACTCCTAGAAGGATATTTCAAAAACCTCACGTCAAGAGAGAAATTTTCAATTTTCCAGATTTCTATTTGAGCACAACACCATTGAATGGAGGTATCGGGAAATTGATATTTGAACTGAAGCTGAGACATATGATTATTAAGAAACTAGAATTTAATAGAAATGGAGGGAAATGGATTGGCAGACCAGGGACAATTTCATGCGAAGATGGTCTAATCATCAGAAAGGCAACCTGGGGAAAAGGTTCTTTAATTCTCAATAACACTGTGTTCTTAAATGTACACCTGTCTAACATAACCAATTTGATTCAGATTGGCCAAAGGATGATATTAGCGGGACTGGAAGATGGCTTAATAAATGTTTGGAAGTACAACAAGAAAAACAATGCCTTGGAAGTTATTGGTATTTTACGTGGTCATATTAGCCCAATAAAGGAATTAAAATACAGTAAAAACTTTAAAGTGGCGGTTAGTTTGGACGATGACGGGGTAGTTATGGTTTGGGATTTAGCTAGATTAAAGTTCATTAGAAGGATTTGTAAGAATATGGCACTGTTAATCAGTATTTCTAACAATTCTGGGAATATTTGTGTTGTTAAAGATGCCAAAGAATTAGAGATATTTACAATCAATGGGGATTTTATTACCAGGGCTCCATTGAATGACGAGGCGGCAGTTGATATTACCGCTATTAATTTTGGAAATAACTCCAAACATGCATATTGGTCAAGTGAATTCATTGGGCTTGGACGGAAGAACGGTAAATTAGAAGTCTTTTCAATAGGATGCGATGATAGAAAGAGTGAATGGGAGTTTAAAAGAATTTGCTTCTCGCACTCTAAAGTTTGTTTGGGTACTCCAAGCGCTATAGAATTACAGCAATTTAATGAGATTGACTTGGACGAGAAACTCATTAGAGGAGGCGTGAAGTTGGTGGTTGGTGATTCAACTGGTAGAGTATACGAGTGGTAAATAGAGATAAAGAAGTTAATTCGTGACGATTTGAAGTAAATAATCAATTAATAGCTTACGAAATTTTAATGACAAATATTTATGATGAATGATATTAGCAAAAAAACAAATTACAGTAAAGATGAAAATTTCTTGCCTTTCAGATCAATATATAAGAGGGGAAAGGTAATGGGCGTTCTCTCGAGGGTTTAACTTTCGTAAATGTCTTTTGTTTTTTGCTGGGGTACGTGTAGTAATTAAAAAATAATAACCGTAAAAATTACAATTTGTACAGGAATTGTATAACGCAGAGAAAAACGAGTAACATAAACCACCCCTGTAAGCGCCATATCATTCACTAAAGACCAATTGTATACCAACGCTCGCTTTACTTAATATATATATAGATATATTACAATTACAATTACAATTACAATATAACCAATCTCATATTCCTTTGTCTTGCTTGTTTTTGAGATGGTTGGCTTTGATGTTGGTAGCCTTCTAAGGATGGCTCTCCCTCCTATTCCAGCACATACCTTAATTACATGTTTAATATGGTATTTGGTTTCTTCAATAACTTCACAATTATCAAAAGTGATATTGGTAAGGTTCACATATCCGTTGTTTCTACTGCTGTGTCAATTTTTTATCGGAGGATTGTTCTCACTTTTCTTTATCAATTGTGCCAAGTTGTTTCCGGAAGTTGCATCTCAATACTTTCCTAAGGGGTCCTTACCCGTTGACGAGTATCAAGCGCCTCCAATAATCAGTACAAATAATTACAAGACAGTATCCAATAAACCAATTTTTTCATCTTCCAAATTCAATCAGATTTTACCCATGGGAATATTCCTGTTTGTAGGGAAATTGTTTCTGTTGAATGCTACTTCGTTAATTTCACTAGCTACAGTTTCAAGTGTCAAGGCGTTGTCCCCGATAATGATTGTCAGTGGATACAGAGTTGTATACGGGGTCAAGTTGCCATTAATTACGTATCTACTGCTTGCGCCATTAGTTTGTGGGGTTGTACTAATGATTATTTCCGATTCTGTACATACTAAAAAGGGAATTGATGGTACAACAGAAGCCATGCCTCAGCAACAAGAGGAAAACCCTATTCGATTATCTGACTTATTTTACATGGAGTGGCCACAATTTAAAGGATTAAGTTTTTGTTTACTTAGTACATTCACTTATGCAGCTCAATCAATCTACCTGAAACAATTAGTTACATGGGATGCCAAACCAAATTCTAATCCAACGAGTTTAGTATTAAGCACTGAACTGGAAAGGTCATCCCCGATATCATTGTCGGCAGTGAATTCAAATAATTTATCCCCATCGGTTACCGAGGATGAAAAGCCTAATTCTGAAGGAAACTCTGGAGGAGTAGTTGGTGCAATTGGACTAGGATTGGGACTTGGTGGTGGAAAAGTATCTCCTTCAAATTCTTTCTTCTCATTCAACCCTTCAAAGATGATTAGACAAAGAAATGGTTCAATTAGACTACCATACTCATCATCAGATCTAAGATTAGATCTTAAAAATGAAGAGATTCAAATGCAACACCAAAATTATAATCAAACTGTACAGCAAAACATGCAGGCCATGAGTAATCCATTGGCGAAGGCTATCACCTCCACCACAACTATTGATAAGCCTGATAAAATGACAATAGTTTTATATTGTTCAATCATTGGATTTGTATTTGCTTTCAGTGGCTTTGTTACACATGAATTACCGGAGATTTTTGCAGCATTTTCTGAAAAATATAATTCATCAAGTTCAAGTGAAGGAATTATCTCAAATGAAAACACTATTGATACAGCAAGTGAAGCCATAAGTCTTATGTTTCTCGTAATCATCGATTCATTTTCACATTTTGTCCAATCGATTTTATCATTTTATTTACTTGGCCTGATCCCAGCTTTATCATATTCAATTGCTTCAATGATGAAGAGAATTGTTATTATCACAGTAAGTATTATATTTGCTGTTGGGATTGATAGCACAAGTAATAATGGGAAATGGTACGGACATATTACAAGAGAACAAGTATTGGGTTTAATTTTAATATCAATTGGATTATATTGCTATGATAGATGGGGATCAACTGCGTTGAAAGGAAGATCATAGATTATAAATACAAAAAAAAATGTAATCATAATAAACAAAGAATCAATTTATAATACAGATTAGAGAACAGTAGAGGAAATGTTTGGAAAGGCTAGAATGCACGGCTGGCACGTTACCCTATATTTGCATATAGAGCACTAACAGCAACGCCCGCATCTTCCTTGACTACCCGAGTTTAATTGCTTAAACCTGACTAGTTCACTCTTGTATGTGTTGTAGAGAGCAGCAGCCGTAGAAAATTAGAGATAGAAACATCTCTGAAACTGTCGCCCTACAATAATACGCATACGTGTACAATAGAGAAGAAAAGAGGTTAAGATTTATTTATTTAGAAAAGTTTTTCTCAAGTTGATATATGGATGAACAAGGCTAAGTCCGGGTAATAGAAAGTAAATGCAGGACAAGGGCATTGGCCCCATTGGGTGACAGTATAAAGAAAGCAGAAAGCAGAAAGCTTTTCAAAAATAAAGAGAGAGAAGTTAGAAGAAGAAGGAAACGCAAGAAGGAAAGTAAAAAAATAGAGTAAACTAAATCCCTTTGTTTAAATTCTAATTATTCGTTTTTCCAATGGTGCATTTAATCTAATTATACTAGAAATTGGGTGCGATTATATATATATATGAATATTTATATACCAAATCCACCAAAAAGAACCCTAATTGGATTGAACTTAAATATAGAGATTTACTATGTGTACCAAAAAATCACCCTTAACTACAAGTCAAAGGTTTATCAATTTTTTTCTTTTTTACTCCTATTCTTTTTTAATGTCTTCTCCTTCACTTAACCTAATAGTCCACTCTGAAGAGACTTTGATATTTTCACGTGACCACATATTAATCAACGTTTAAATTAAATTTCAGAATTACAATTCATTATACAATGTCTTGACTTTATTCGCCATCAATGAATTCAATTATTGCCGTGATATATTGTTTCTTAACCGTAGGAGCTCTCGGTTCATCGTTTTCTGGTAAAATTGTTGGAATTCCGGAAGAAGTGGCAGACCTTCAACAAAGTACCCAGTCATATTCATATAATGTTTTGAATGGATTAAATTATCAATCGAGATTTACAATCTCCCTAATCCCATTGAATACTCAAATCAACAATGAAATTGTTTACACCAATTTAAACAAAGATTTTGAATTTTCATTTGATCAATTAACTTCTGGTAATGAATACCAATTGGTTGTCAATTCACATGATTTTAACTTAGATGCTGATAGATACAGAGTGGTTGTTGATAATATACAAGATGAAGAAGGAACTATTATTCGTGCATACAAAGAGAGACTCTTCAAGGAATCATATAACAGTTCAACCGAAGCAGTTGTTAGTCATGAAAAGCCACTTTCTATTAAGATTACCTCTCTCAAACAATACTACGAACAAAGACTGGGCTCCCTTTGGGACATGGTCTTAAATAGTCCATTTGGATTTATATTTGCAAACACAATGTACACTATAACAGCAGGAATCTGTGTCGCCTTAATGATTGCCCCATATGCACTTCAATATATCGCCCCAGAAATGGCAGCAGAGCTTAACGGTGAGGCTCCAAAGGCTGAAGTTGCTCCAGTCAGCGGAGTATCCGCTAATATTGCTCCTGAAATAATTTCTGAAAATTTACAAGGCCAAAAATCCAGTGGTAGTATAGCAGGTAATGCAATCCAAAATGCAAGACAAAGAAAGTAGGAGATCCCTTTTATGTATATACATATGAATAAACACAAAAAATACAAAAAAAAACTTCTTAAGTTACACCAAATATTATTTTAAACGTATATTACTCTACATGGCGAAGACGTCTATGTTGTTAATTTCCTATACTTTGATATTTATCTTAAATCCAGCCAAATGATACCTACTACCAACCCAGCATATAGTTCCAACAACAGCCAAAACTCCACATAATACTACAAACATATCATAATTATGCCTTGATCTGTCCCCAATAATTGCTGCACCGATAGGTATACCAAATAAGTTGCCTGCACTTACAAAAAAGTACAACATACCATATCTTTGACCTATTTTGGATACTGGAGTAATCTGACCAAGGCAAACAGGGGTTAATGAAAAAATTGCAGATGAGAAAAACCCACTAATTGCTGAAAATACCCATAACACAGTATGATTTGAACCAAATGGTAACCAAAGTAAGAATATCGAAAAGCACAAACCAAATAACATCAAGCACATGACATTAAAATGCCCTATAATATCAGAAACATATCCTGGTAACCATCTCCCAGGAATCCCCGTTGCATTAAAAATAGTTAAAAGTAAATACGATTGGGATTCTGACATATCGCAACTAATAGCATACGATGCAAGATATGTAACCATAAGCATTAAAGAAAGTTCTTCAGTAAAGACTCCTGCAATCAAAAGAGAATATTTAACATCCAATAAATCAGAAAACTCAAAATATTTTGATTCAGATTTTCCTACCAAATACTTCTTAGCCTTCATAAACGGTCTTGATTCATATCGGGATATAGACAATCGAGTCTCATTATTCAAGAAAGAAAAAGAAGAAGCTATATCTCTCTCTACCGTGGTTCTTTGATAAATTTTTTTCTTGCTTTCATCTTTGCAAACATTCAATCTTCCCTTTGCCAATGCTATAGCAATTGTCATACAAGTCAAACAGAAAAATGCTAAAATTCTGATCGCCCAAGCAAACCCAACTCTTGGATATAACCCCCTAAGAATCAATGGAATAATAACCCCTCCCACTGAACCACCGGTAGTAGCCAAACCAGTGGCTCTACCCCGTTTTAAATAAAACCAATGACTAACAACACCGATTAATGGGGTTATACATAGTGTATTTCCTACCCCGACACATAAAGATAGCGCTAGAATAAACTGCCAAACGTGCTGGCAGTTTGCAACTGCCATAAGGCCAGCAAAAATTAAAAGCAGTCCACCGACTAAGGGAATTGTTGCACCTCTTGCATCGAAAAATGGTCCAACAATGATGCCACCAATATAAGCTAATGCAAAATATATTGAAAATATCCATGACACTGTCAGCGACTTAACATCTTCTAATTGGTTGATTGAAAGGTATATTTGAATAGCTCCAACCGAATTAAGCAAGCCAAAATTCGCAACCAATCCAATAAATGACCCTATAAGAACGAAATTTGCTTTAAACCCACCATCTGGGAAAGACAATTCTGCATCGTCTTCGGAAACTTCCATAACACCATCATCAGTAATGGGCAGAAGTTGACTAATTTCAAGTGCTCTTGCAACTGAGCCAGATGACGGATCAACTCTGCGTTGTGCTAGTGGTGATTCTTCCTCGACAATTACTTGCATGTTGATTAAAGAATGTATGCCACATACATACAATAACGCCAGCCCTCACAAATGGCTAGATATATATACTTCTGAAAAGTCACCTCCTCAATATTATCAAGGTTAGAAGCCTTTCTTTTTTTGGATATCAAGAAAGTATTTCAAAGAGGAATTAGTTAATTTCTCTTTTTTCTTCAGATCCTTCAGAAAAATTCTTGTTATACCGATTTGAATTTTCTTATCTAAATGTGATCAAATATAAAAGTTTTGTTTAATATAAGCAGAGCAAAACTTAATTAATATATAACAGTATTAAAAAGGTTCTGTTAATATATTTTGTATTTGGTTTCCTTATTTGGTCCCTCGTAAAATTTTAGGTTTTTGGTTTGTTTCCTAATAATCATAAAAAATTTTGGTCCACTCAGAAGGAAATATTTTCTAGATTTGGGTATCATTAAATCGGATATACCCTCCAAATCAGAGCCTTATTCATTTATCATACAGTCGAGCATTATCTTAATCTGTTTATTATACATAAGAAAGAAAAAAAAAAATCAAAAAAATATGAAATAAACTATATAAATAAGAACTTTTCAGAAAACAACATGAAATAACGTCTAGCGTCACTATGTGCTTATCTGAACTCTTTCTTTCTTTCTTTTTTCTCTCCTATTCTCCAATTTAATCATTTGAATGTACTTTTTCTGCTTTAACCTTGTTGAGGTAGTTGTCGTCTTTTACATTTGGATTCTTCCAACCATTGACAAAATCAAAATCAGTCTTTGCCCAATGAGCAAATGGATAACTTGGTAAAGTCTTCAATGGGGTATCTTCCAGTATAATCCCCAAATCAATTTGCCTTTTAATCAATTCGTCCAAGTATCCAACGATATGATCTCTAAAGAACTCAAAGTTCTTATACTTTAAGATGTCTTGAGGTCCCTCATATAAAATTTTCTTTAACAATGATGGAACTAATGGTTCATCTTTCATTTCTTCGATTGAGTAGAAAATTGGATGATTTGTGAATATAATTGCACCAGACTTTGGCAATTTACGTAAAGTTTGTCTTTCAACTCGGACATTGAAATCTTTTGGATCAATTGATTCCATTTCAACCTTCAAGTCTGGAACAACCTTTGGTAATTGATAAACACCATTAATCTTTAATTTATGATCCCATGAAACATACCATGAGGCTCTTTCGACTGGATCATTGGGTGTTAACCTTTCAAACCATCTTTCCATAGATTTCTTTAATTTTTCCTTATAATAAGGTACTTCTTCGTGAATAACATCTAAATGCTTACCAAGTTTATTATCAATTCCAAATGATCCACCAGGGAACGGAACAGCAGCAGCAACAAGGTAATGTAATCCATCTTCAGGATTCTTCATCACGACATAGAAATCTTCTTTGGCCATCTTGGAAACATATAATAATGGGTGTTCCTTTAAAGGTAAAGTCATATCCAATTCTTCTTCAGTTAATTCATTGTAAACAATCTTACCACCTTTTTCCCAGCCACCTCTGTCTTCCTTCAAGGTAAACAATAATGGATATCTCATTAACATATGATCAGTGGTAATTTGCATTAATTCTAATGATGGTTCGTAACCTTCAGGTAACCAATCAATATTTTCCTTACCATAGGTCATCCAGATACGCTTCTTTTCTTGAATATAACGCCAATAGTATTTGTCCATATCTAACCAATGATTCATGTCTAATCTAAAGATCGACATGGTTTGATGATATGGCCATCTAAATGGTCTCCAAGGTCTATCATCGTAGTTCTTTACCTGTTCAGGTGTGATCATTAAAGGGGTTGGATCCTTTAATGGCTCATTTGAAGAGTACGATGGCTTTCTCGACAGCGCAGGAGTTGAGTTTGGAGTATTAGTTGTAAAATATTTTTTGAAGCTAGCGTCAACATTAGCTAAAGGCGATGTTTTCAAGTACTTTGGTACAAGAAACACCGATGTAGTCACGACAATAATAAATAAAGCAAAAGCCAACATGATTCAAAATGCTTTTATTAGTATTATAGTTAATAGCTTATTTTGCTATTTCCTTAGTACCGGGGGGATCCGGGCCCTTTATAGTCTTTTTTTTTGTTTATCTACATTTGCTCTTTATCCAAATTTGCACCCAAATCGCACATCCATTTTTTGCTTATCTCTGTCAAATGGTTCCGGGAAATCTACACCTGAATAGGAAGGTATATTGTATTCCTGCAGGGAAGTTTTATCCTTGATCAGCAAGACGTACAAAATCAAAAGGGGAAAAAAAAAAATCACGGGATCATTGCTGCAAGTTTTAAATCCGGCATTGGATATCGATAGGTGAAGCAGTGCCACGGCGATTGCGACTAGATATGCTTAAAATATCTTATTTTAGTTAAATCATGTAATCACTTTATGGAACCACTTTTTGTTCAACTTACATGCATTTTATATACAGGGAATGTACTAGTAATATGTAAAAAAAAAAGAAGAAAAAAAAAAAAAGAGCCAATATTTACGTAAACTTGAACCTGTCAAGTTTTCAGTTTCCTCTATGTTGACCTCTTTGAATTTACTATTTTCCCAATTTGACTATTTAATTCATCATCAATTTTATCTGAGATTAATATGGAAGTATCTGGTAATTTTTTGCAGCTAGACTCTCTCTCCTTTAGGTTATTCAAAGTGTTTAAAACTAATTTTTGACACCACTGTTCCATAACTTTTTCATCTTTCAAAATCATGGCACCCACGTATTGATAGAATGATTGACTAAAAAATCGAAGTGCATCTAAGGAATTTGACTTATAGTTTTGAACTAATCCTGAATAATTGCTATCATTGAAAGGATTGTGTAACTGTTCGTTAGCCATAACAGTGGCGAACCGTCTATCCAAAATTAGGTTAATCATTTTAGTTACAATTACAGGATCCATTCCTTCTGATAATTCACCCACATACCTCAACACAGTTGCTCTATAGAAATCTCTTCCAAGTATGTTCACTTTAGCAGATAAATCACTATAAGTAAATGCTTTTTTTATCGGAAGATTCTTATTTTCTAACAATAAAAAATTTCTAGAAATATAAGAATTTACCATCAACAATCTGTTGAACTGTGAATCTGGTAAAGTTGGTAAAGTGCTCCACTCAACAATGTCACCAATTATCTTTTTTTTACTACTAGATGATGTAAGCTTTATTTTGGGTATATTCACCTCCAATTTAAGCCTCAGGAGTTCGATTGCTTTTGACCGATCAACAAATGAGATTTCAGTGATTATAGTCTTCACGTCATTTCTAGGAGATTCTCCGTCATTTAATCTTCTTCCTATCTCATATTCCAAGCATTGACCCGGATACAAGAACCTCAAAACATTAATTAGCTCCTGTTTAGCAAGGATAAAACCATCTAATTTCAAGTTTGATTTGTAGTTAATGAGAAACTCGTCAATGTAAACATTCAAGTAAGAATATCCAATATTCTTGTAATATTCTCTAATATTTTGTGGTAATTCTTTGTTTTGACGAGAAAAGCTTTTAAATATAGTTTGCAATTCCGGTGATACTTTGGTAAATTGTAATCCACCAACTTCTTCAAACACCGAATCTTTGTACATTTCTTGCAAGCTAACTGGAACCTTTTTTAAATTACTAATCAAACTTTTTAAGACCACTGGAATATTTGAAAAATTCAGAATTTCGATTAAATGGCTAGTATTTTCAGTTAATTTCTGACTCCATTCGGACACGATTTGAGGTTGAGTTAAAGCTAAAAACCCAATATATTGGGAAAATTGCAAATAAACCAAACTCCCCGTAAATCTTTGTTGAAGTAGAATTCTAGAATATGAGCTACTGTCAAGCTTTTCAAATATTCTTCCCTGATCTAATATAACTTGTTTAATACTTTGAGATTCCAACAATTTAAGCAATTCACTAAGGTATGGCTGTACATCAGAGCTTAATGATTGAAAAAGGTTTCTTTGAATATGAAAACTATAACAAAGGGCTCCAAAAGTGAATAAAAACCGGGAAATTTGATATAATTTTTCAGAATTTGATTCTCCTGCTTTACCTATATACGAAATGTATTGTGAAAGAATGCTGGCATTAGTAAGTGAGAACCTTGCAAAGGTCGATGTGTCATTCATTTTTGGTAACCTTAAAGATGAAGAAGATGCGAACAAATGACTAGTACCTCTCAACCTTCCTTTCACGGTTCTACTTGTAATTATATCTTCTACTGAGGACTCTTCCAGCAACTTGATAAACGGAAAATTATTATCTTTTATCAATTTTTTAAATCCTAAAATTGTAGCTTCAGAAGAGTATCCAGTAATGAAAAACCTTCCAAAGAAATTCCTTAATTCTATTTCATTCAATTTTAAAGAAAGTAATCCTAAGTATTTAAAAGCATCGAAAGAAGATACACCCCTCTTCCTCGCCTTTTGAAATTGTATAGGAGTCACTTGTTTAATTTCAATAAAATTTTCAATATAATTCAAAATTCGATCATAAATACTTTTTTCAACTGATTCCATATTGACACCATCACCAAATTCAACAATGTTCCGAAGTAAGATTAAATTAATATGGTATTGTAATGAAGAAGTACCCAAGTCTTCTAACTCCTTCATCGCCAATGGCTCAACAACTCCTTCGACAAACAATTTATCTTCAACCTCCTTCCCAATTAATTCAACTGAAGGTAATAGTGGAAAATCCTTTGTCCTTTTTAGAAATAAATTGGAAGTGTCTATTTTTTTGGGGGGTAGTGAACTCTCAAGTATCAATCTTTCTAACCAATCAGTTAAATTAACCTTGCTTTTGCTTAAATCCAACGCTGCAATATATGGGAACAAAATCAGCAGGTTCATATTTGTACTTTTTTTACCTTCACTCATGAAATGATCTAAATGTGATCCTTTCACAACTTCGTCGACAAATGCAGTTGTAAATATCTCATCTACTGGTTTCAACCTTTGGAAGTGTTTATATGAAAAGTATTGGGTATAAAAATCTGCTATTTTAAACCCAAATTTATGTAATGAAGAAGTAACAAGGTTGCTAGCCTTACCCCGAGGAGTAATCAAGCTCGGATGGAATTCCAGTTGGGCGTTATTAAATTTTGGCATTTCTGTCGATAGAGTCGGTATTGTACTCTTTTGAACAATTGTAAAATCGAAAAAATTAACCTTCGGAGAATGATCTAGCAATTTATCTATACCTTCATAGAAGGTTTCAAACTGGCTGGAAGTTACAGCATCTTCTTGTAAAAAATCTATAAAGAAACGTGAAGCTTCTTCAATATCCTTTATCACATATTTACCTGCGAATGTAAAGAGATCATTATCTTCTCCACAATTCCTATCATTGTACCAATTTTGAATTGTATCTATGTAGGTTTGATAAAATTGAATGCGTTTCTTTTCAGTTGATCGCGGTCGAGTATTTAGTAGATAGCTTTCAATTGTATACTCTAAGAATTTCTGACCAATCTGTTTAAGTTCTGCAGAATTATCGTAGTTAATTGTATTTTCAAATGACTTGCGTTTTTCAATCTTTGGAAAAATTACTTTAGGACTAGTGTATGTTGCTTTGGAATTTGTATATATTCCTCGAAATGGTAATATAATATTTCCTTTCTTCACTCTCTTAACTCCATACCAGACGGTTGATAACATGAGAAGTACAATTGGATGGTTCACTTATCAATAACTTAATGTGCAATTGATCTATGATTCTCTAATTATACTAACTCTTTGCTATATGCACACTAACACCACAGATGTATAAACAGTATTAAGACAGAGAAAGAAAGAGGAGAGATTAAAGCTGTAAGGACATTTCAAGGTATATCTAAATTTCATCTACAAGCTACAAGCTACATGTTTTTTTTTTTTTTATAAATGTACATTTTTTATATGTGATGTTTGGAAGAAGGTTGAAGATTCTGTAAATTCTAGTTTAATAATCAATAATCCCTTTATATTAGCAGAAAAAAAACATAAAATATTTCACGTTTGATATATCGTAAAGATGTATGGAATAATTTTTTCGTAGATAATGAAAAGAAAACAAAGAACTTATAATCTTCTACCACGTCTACCACCCTTTCTTCTGGTGGAATCAGATGGAACTGGGGTAACATCTTCAATTCTACCAATTCTTAAACCAGATCTGGCTAAAGCTCTTAAAGCAGATTGACCACCTGGACCTGGGGTCTTGGTCTTAGTACCACCGGTAGCTCTCAACTTAACGTGGACAGCAGTGATACCAACTTCCTTACACTTAGCAGCAACATCTTGGGCAGCTAACATGGCAGCGTATGGAGAGGATTCATCTCTATCAGCCTTAACCTTCATACCACCAGTAACTCTGGCGATGGTTTCCTTACCGGAAAGATCGGTGACGTGGACGAAAGTATCGTTGAAAGAAGCAAAGATACGGGCAACACCAAAGACTTGGGAGTTATCTTTAACAGCTAAAGGATATTGTTAGTATGGATTCAGGATTAAAATTTTTTTTTTTTACGGAAACGATATGATTTGAGACGACTAAAACGAGACAGTATCAAATGAAGTATAAATTGACTTGAATTATAACAAGCTCAGCCCAGAACCACTTGGTTATATGTATAAGTGTGATTTGATTGACTTTTTTTTTTAGGTGGTGCAAAAATTTTTCCCTCGCTGTAATGAGAATACCTATAGTAGGACATCCCATAGATAGTAGACAACTATATCGAGAAATGAATATCGACTCGAAAGACTACTATATGGCGTACTATACATCTTTGGATATGATAAGTCTGGATCTGTTCCTTTTCATCCTGTGGAATTCTTCAACTGTTCAACAACTGACTTGCTTTTTGATAAATTTTCTTGATTCACTTTATTGGTCGTTGATAACTCCATCTCCTCCCCCTTGTTCAACGGGGGAAGTACACATCTTCTATACTTTCGAGTTCTCTCGTCCTAACTCATCTCATCTCATCTATCTATATATTACACATACCAGACATATTGGATTATGGATTCGTGATGCTATATGGAGATTGAAACTTTAGTTAACAAATTTTTTAAGGGTAACTTTTTTTTTTTCAGGCTTCGCAGTTTGCGTGTGTGCGAGCGACAGCGTTGGTAGAGACAAGTTGGAGCGCGCGAAGGTTGGCAGGGCATAATGAAAGTTTTTTTTTTATTTTTTTTTTAATTTCTTCAACTTATTTAGTCGAGTACACGCAAAGGGCAACAGCCCTAGATGATCACGTGCGTGAAAAATTTCAATAGTATGCTGCAAGGCATGGTAGGCACTAGCAGTAGTTGTATAACCATGGGGTACTAGATGAAGTATGGAGATAGATGCTAGTGGGTTCTCTAATTAGATAACTCGTAAGATATTGTAAGTTACATCAGAAAATAGAAAAGTTGATATATGGCAGTGTACATCTTAACTGTCCTCTACTCTACATTAGAAAGAAAATGAGATGATATAAATCAATCTATCTCTACCTATCTCCCTCTCTCTCTTTACAATTTAATTATATCTATAGTACTTGTATTAAATGATACATTTAGTAAACGAAACCTAAAATCTTACCAGAAACGTGCTTTCTTCTGGCTTCTTCGTGGTCCATAATACCAGCAGAGGTGGTTAAGATAACGTAACCGAATTGTCTGGCTGGTAATAAGTTATCAGTCCATCTTTCAATGTCACCAATCTTGACGTTGAATCTTGGAGAGATAACACCACACTTGTTCAATCTACCGTTTAATTGGACGACGATCTTACCAGATCTGTGGTCATCAATGTATTCGAATTCACCAATGTAACCGTGCTTTTGCATAACGGTTAAGAACTTAATGATGACCTTGGAGGATGGTCTGATTAAGACTTGACGCTTACCGGTCTTTTCGGCGTTGTTAATGGCGTTTAAAGCATCAGCTAAGACGGAAGTTCTGGTCATTTTGGATGTATACGGTAAAAGAAGGAGAACTTTCCAAGAATTGTATTAAAGTAAAAAATTCAATATATTGAAATTTTTCGCACACCAAGGTCCAAACCCGTTATTCTTTCGCGTACATTGGTGGTGATGGATGAAGGGTAGTTGGTAGGAAATGGAGGCAGGAAAAAAAAAAAAAAAAAGAAACAGTAAAAATGCGAAAAAAGACAGTCACACATAGTAATTTTTGCAAGAATCCTGCATGGCGCCCCTAAAAATCCTCTTCTCCTTACTACGCACTATGGCTCTGCAGTGAGAATTAACAGCGCGAAAGCTGTAATGGAGCGAGCCAATTATGTTACACAAAATTGGCCATCAAGCAGTCAACCCATCCACCTGCTCACAATTCTCTCTGGGACTCTCACGCCTTCTCAGTAAAAGTAAAAAAAAAAATTTCAGAAAAAAGTTCAAAGCTAATTTTACTTTCTTAACCAAAGTTATTAAAGATGCCTGTATGTACATACAACAAACCAAAGTTAATGTAGATAGATGTGAGGATAGCGTAGATGATGATGAACTAGAGCTATCAGTATAGCTTTTAATGAAGCAGAAAATCAAAAAAAACGATACGAGGTCAAGGTCCTTTCTTCATGTTAGGTATCCTTGACAAGATGGAAAACAAGGAAAGAAAATTTTTCTTCAATGAACAACTCATAAGGGAAACATAGCAGAACAACGGGGCTTTGTCGATATAAGAACTATATTACTATTTAAATATTGATGATATTGAATCAGATTTCATCAGCTCTATTTTATCCACCGTTTATCTACATACTTTTACCCATTTGATCATTTTACTAACAACATTTTTAGTCCCAAAAGTCCTTTAAGACCAAGCAAAAGTTAGCTAAGGCTCAAAACCAAAACAGACCATTACCACAATGGATCAGATTGAGAACTAACAACACCATCAGATACAACGCCAAGAGAAGACACTGGAGAAGAACTAAGTTAGTTATCTAAGCGAGCTTGAACATTACGAAGTATTTAATTTCAGCTTTATGGTATAATCATTTATATAATTTGGTATTCCGTTGCTGAATTTTTATGTGTATATTTTAGTTAGCATGCTTAATTGACGAAAATTCTGTATTTATAATGTAGAACCTTGAAGGACACATCTTCTTTCCCTTAGATGCATTTTCTTTAAAGTTTATCTATTAACTTTGCTTTTGAAATTGACATCATAAAGTCTACTAATTGTCATAATATTGGTTATATGTAGTAAAATATTAACGTTGGTCCCTGAGAATGAACCTGATTTTTGTTTTACCTTTCTTATTAATTTAATCTACATTGTATTTATTTATTTTTTGAATTACTACATTTACACAAATTAATCTGTTATGTTCAAATATTTCATTATATAAATAAAAAATGTACTAATACTTATCGACCTCAAATATATTTATTTAATATCTTTTGTCACCACCTTGTGTTTCAGTTCTATAAAACTTTTTTAAACTTCTTCTTCGAAAACAGTTTCAATTGGCTTTTCCATTAAAGCAGCATGGCCACCAACAGTGACAATTGAAGAACCAATTAACCACATCATGGTAGAAATTGGACTGGCAAAAATACATAATGGTACAGCAACAACTAACAAACCAGTGTATAATTGAGAAGTGTTGAATCTACCAACTGGTAAAACTAAATCTTCACCATTTAACTTACTGATACCAAATAAACCACCAGCAACTAAGAGTATCACAAATAATAATAAGGTGTTTGTTACCAAGGCATAGATACTTAAAATTGAGATTATACCAGCGTAGTTGGCAGAAAAGTAACCTACGTTGTATGAAACTCTGCTTTGAATTTCACCAAAGTTGGCTGGCTTAGAGATTCTTCTAACATCTAAGAATTCTTGAGGAGGACGAAACTTAGAAAGGGAGTTTTGTAAACTACCAAAGTTTGACTTAATTGAGTCAAGACTGAGTGATTGAGGAACTTGTGCTAACTGAATGAGATGTTAGTAAGAGTTCAATTTATTTGAAATCAAAAATGTGTACACATATATAGAATATAAATAGCCAATGATCTCGCGTTTTGCCCACACTAGCCCGTTCAGGTATTCAAAGATACCTTCAGCTACCGCTTAATCCTAGACCGTTAGTTCCTGTTTTAGTTCTCATTTTGATACTTACAGCTGAATATGGAATGTTAAAAGACATCTTGAATCGTATGAACAATATGTGAAGCAAAGGCAATCAAGTAACGTTTGTATTTTTTTTTCCTCTTTTCTCTTACGTGTTTTTCGAGGGCAATCTGATAACCCAAATCACGTGCAGCCCTCCGCCCTCTTTCTTTAGACACTTGGCTGCAAAAAAAAAAAACAGAAAACAAAAAACAATAAAAAGAACAAAGATATTAATCATTTGAACTACCACATATTATGCATTTCTTCAATCTAAAATCTACAAATATTCCTCATATTCGAGATATTTTCCTTGTTTTTTTTTTTCTTCTTATCTATTTCTATTTTATTCTATAAATGCTAGTTCTTCTATAAACCTAAATCCTTCTTTACCATGGCTCTGCAAATTGGATGGTAACCATTTTCAAATTTGGTAAAGTATTTAACAGCTCTTTCACGATCAACTTGATTGAGTAAAACAAAACCTGGTCTAACAAACTTCATTCTACCAACAGTTCCCAACCATTCACCTAATAAATCATAGAATGATTCATTTTCACCGGTGATTTGAACAACATACCATCTGAATAATACTTCAGCATTCTTGGAATCAGAGTATGATTTATAGATTTCAGTCATAGCTTTAAGTTCCTTCTTATAGTTAGTCCAGCTAAAACCCTTGGTCTTGTTTAATCCAACTAAAGTATCCAAGAAAACTACAGATTGGTTTGCAGTGAATGATTCAACATCACTTGCCTTGAAGATTTCAGACAAGTCAGTGTCTTTGTTTGAGGTGAGAGTATTGTACCATTTGTCAGCTAATGAATAACATTGATCAACTAAAGTGGTATCAAACTTTGGCTTAATGGGTGGCATACCTGGATTGTATAACCAAGCTTCCCAATCAATGGTATCCAATTCCTTGGTCTTATGAGCAAAATATTCGTATAAAGTGTCTAAGAATTGGTAAGTATCTAATGAGGTGTACTTAAATTTGTGGAAATAATGTGGGATGAATCCATCAAATTCCTTTGTACCACCAACAACTTGTTCGATATGGAAAAGTAAGTTGAAACCTTTTTCATATGGAACAGTTGAAAATGCATCATCTGGATCCGATCTATCCTTTAAGTCTTGAACTAATCTGGAGTAACGATCAGAAGATTCCTTCATTGAAGCAATACTGTTTTCCAAGTCATTCCAACCAATAATGGCACCAAAATGTCTAGTTGATTCACCATGGATTGCACCTTGAATTCTTCTTTCCAAATATACGGTCCAACCTTCATTAAGCCAGAAATGTTCCCAAGAACAATTGGTAACAAGGTTACCAGACCAAGAATGGGCCAATTCATGGGCTAAGACATCAATATTTTCACGGTCACCAGAAATTAAAGTTGGTGTAGCAAAGGTAATGTTTGGATTTTCCATACCACCGTAAGGGAAAGATGAAGGTAAAATTAAAGCATCATATTGATCCCATTCATATGGGAAAATAATCTTTTCTGCTGCTTGTAAGAATGATTCCATATCATTTTCAAATTCATATTGACAACCATCAATATTCTTAGGTTCACAGTATACATGAGATCTTGGGCCAATAGGAGCCTTTGTAATATCACCTGATGCTATGGCGATAAGGTAACATGGAATTGGAATTGGTTGAATGAATTTATAGGTGTCAACGGCTTCTTCTTCATCATCAAAATTAGATGGAGCTGGTCTACCAGACATTAATGAAGGATAAGGGGATTTGACTTCCATGTTGTACGCGGATTTGAGGGCTGGTGTATCAAAACAAGGTAATAATGATCTTGCATGAATGGCTTGACATTGGGAAAATAAGTATGGAGCCATCTTACCATCAGTAGCTTCCTTATCAAGAAATTGTAAGGCGGTACACTTTTCAGTAGTGCTGAATGAAATTTCTAAAATAATAGAATTGTTGGCAACAGACTTGAATGGGATAACTAATTCTGAACCTAATGGTTCTCTTCTTGGTAAGATTTTAAAGTCTTCAATCTTTTCGGTCTTGTTTACAGTAACAGAATAAATATCTAAGAAGGATGTATCTAAGTTTATGGACTCGATATCATTTGTAGTCTTAAGGAAGTATTCAACAACCCCTGTGACAATCTTTTTTGGGAAGTCAATTTCAAACTTAAGATTAGTTGGTGCAGTTATGGTGAAATCATAGTAGTTTGAAAAGGTTGATGGATCAATTTCTGGTGAAACTTTTGGTCTTTTAGAGTCAATGAGAGCCTTCAATTTTGGTCCAAACATATTATTAAGGGATTGAAAGTAATCTAGATATGGGGAAGGAAGTAGACAGAGAAGAAGTTTTGTTGGTCAAAAGTCAAAAGGGAAATGTAGTTTTGTTTGGGAAGAAACTTAAGTAATTGTAGGTTACAAATATACAGGAGCCGTGCCTGCATACATAAATGCCGTGGGGCCGTTAGATGCAACTAGCAAAGTATACTGCGAAGATGATGCAACGTCGATGGCCGTGCATTCACAGGGACTCGGAAGGGAGGGACGATGGTTCAGTGAAAAGGAGGGTTCCGAGTCTTGACTCTGTTTACTTTTCGGTCTGAGTCTTTTTATTCATTTTTGGTGAGAAACTTGTATATATATATTTGGTATACTTTGTATATGTAGGTTGCAGAGGAAGTTTTTTTTTTTTTTTTTCTAGCTCACTATAAGCTTTCGTGGCAGTAAAATTTCGTTCTTTATGATGCACAGGAGCGGCTCCACTTGGAATATTTTTTTTTTTTGATCTATCGAAAGGCCGTAGGCGAGGGCCGCTGCCGCCCAGGTTTTCTGGGTCTACTTCCCGGGTATTACGATTGCTTGAATCATACTTGCATTGTACCATGGTGTTAGAATTGTCAGGCGTCATAGTAGTGAAGAACGGAAGAAGTAGCCAAATAAAAAAAAGAAGAATATGCCGTTGAGATAAGGAACTGGGTAAAAAAATTATCCAGGACAAAAAGAGAAAATGAAAAGACAAACGAATATATCTGTTGAAATAAATTCTCCTTGTCCCACTTCTTCTACATTACTTATCCTTATCACCACGTGAAATTTCCCAATATATTTTATGCTTCAGTTTCAGTTTTAACTTTGTTTGTTGCCAAAGAAAAAACCCATCTCCTCAAAGTCACCTCCTCTCTTTACATCTTTTCATTTCGAAATACTTCATCTCTGATTTTTCTCGTATATATATCCGCAAATGTACAGTGAGATGTTTTTTCATGGTACATTCCTTCAAAACCATGACATGTATTATATCGTAATACATCAATTCCAGTCATCTAAAACTACCACCCCTCCCCCGCTCCCTATTCTTCTATACACCTTCATCCCTGCTTAATTATACTTCATTACCTATTTAGGATTCTCCCCCTCTTCTCGTCTCATCTCTT